>RHKH01000271.1:0-21983 GCA_009829795.1 Lasiodiplodia gonubiensis
GTGGCGTGGGATCAGGGGACGTGGAGGGGGTGGTGTGCGTGGGTGGCGGTGGTGTATTGTTTGCCGGTGTGGGCGCGGTGGAGGGGGGTGGGGGTTTGATGGGGTTGTAGATATTGCGGCGCGAGTGGTGAGGATGCGGAGGGGATTGCGGACGAGGCGGGAGGGTTTTCTGGGTTGATTAGATTTCTGAACGAGCTCGGAGTACCCGCATGCGTGAGATAAATGGACCAAAGAATAACAATAAGCACATATAGTATCCGGAACGTATTGCTGAAGAGCTAACCCGTCTGGGTCTCATGGATTGTTCGTATGCATCTACTTGAGCTATATAACGTGACCCATATTCCTGACGAAGCTCTCAACGAGGGTTGGTAAACGAAGGAGGCCCTCATTGAGAGTCAACGAGTGCTAGTAAGCGGATATGAGTTGAACTGTTACGACAGGTATTGACAGGCCGATCCCGGAGTTACCGTTGTACGCGGACGAGTTATTATACGAGCTACAGCCCGATAGATATAAGGATATTTGTTGAAATAAGAAGGCGATGAAGGAACATTAGCGTGTTAAGTATTAGTGCTCGGCTGGCAGCCGGAAGGATAGGCCGGGTAAGAGCAAGGCTAATAGGATAGAAGAGCCGATCCCATGAAACAGCGAGTACGGTCCGTTGCCAGCAACTTTTCACGAACAGGCACTGCTTGCAATTTTTCGAAGTGCGGCAGCCGGCAGAAAGGGAGAACTGGGTGGGCGAAACCGGTGGCCGCAAAGATACGTAGTCACGGGTATGACAGCAGATAGAGTCTGATTCGAACAGGCCGAGAAGGACGCCGAGAGAAATCAGGCGAATCAGGTTTTAGAGCGTACGCAGTGGTAGAAGGATTTAGTCGCCAAAACCGCGAGAGTTGTCGCGGTGTATTGTAAAGCCTGACGGCGAGGAGGACGACGGGCGTGGGGGCAGGGGCGTGGAAGGGGTGAAAGGGGAGGGGAATGGTGGGATGAGGGCGGTTGTTGTGGTTGGTACGGCTTTGTTGTCTTGGGTCGTGGTTATGGTGTTGTTGGGTGGGGCGGATGGGGAATTGGAAGAGGTCTGGAATTTCGCCACTCTCAATGTAGCATTTAGAAGTGGCGGATCTGCTCCTTTAAATGCTTCTACGGTCTCAGCTGTATTCGCATTAGGATGCGTAGATTCTGTATTGTTCAATAGTACTTTGGCACAAGAACACATGAATTTGATTGATTGGGATGATCCTCTATTCTGGTCCACTAAATTCTGCAGCTGATCAGTTGGGCAAAGCTTAGTTGGCTTTCAAATACAAATCAATTGCGAAAGCTAACCGAATCGTGAATCAGCAATATATACTCCTAAGACCCTTCCGAACACAAATCTTTTGCGAATCAACTTTTTCACTTTGCTTGAGTTACGCATTTGTCCTCTGACGCTACTCAGGCCATCAATTGTCCCAGAATTTGGATCTTGACCGCTCACCTCCTTGTCATAAGCTTCGAGGCCCTGGCAGACTATTCGTTCGGCGGACTGCCCTAGGTAGGCGCTATCGGTCCCATAGCGTGCGTCTAGACAAACCAAATGTTCGCCGAACGCGTTCAGAACCTTGAGGACGATGAAACCGGACTCTAGCATGGTAGAAGTTCTTGCTGGCTCATCAATGGCAAACCCAGTGCCATCTTTCGAAACTCTGCTGAACATGCCGTTGTATGGGCCCCGTGCACGAAGGGTAGTATTTTTCTCCTCGAGCAGGAGATATGCAAGCACCACTTGCGGATCAAGCCGGGTGACGTCACAGACGTCCTTGATGCTCCGACAGACAACATGACCATGGAAGAAGTCATGCCAAGGCCATTCGTTCACATACCGGCTTTTCGCAACGACAGCAATGAAACCTGCCAGCAACCACGCGAAGGTCGTGATCTGAAACGGGTCGACACCACGAATCTGAGATTTCACAGAAAATGGAATTGCCATACCGCCGCAGACAATGAGAAGAGCGACTGTTATGACGATCCGAACATATCCGCGACATTGTATGGTAATTGAATCTTCGGCGATTGTCCAATTGTCCATCGAGGCTTTGTCATTCTCGTAGATGAGTTCTAGTCTCTTCTCCTGTGCGAGGATGGCTGTATGCTTCATGGTGCGTTTCTCAGGTGTGTCCAGGACGGTACCAACTATTATCAATTAGCAAATGCAAATTCAATAGGTCAAAGAGCATACCGCGAATTCCAGCTCGCATAGGGTTATTGGCCAAGGTTTCGATTTCGTAATCCTTGGTCCTGCTGTGTAGTAACAAAGCTTCCTTGGATGAAAACTTCCCGGTGGTTATCGTAAAAACGGTATTGAAGTCTTTTTGAGGGGGCTCAATCCGGAGGATCGGGTCTTCTTCATCAGTGGCGCTACCGGCCAGATTGATCAATCTTGCAAGAGTCATTGAAACGAATGGGCCTGCAAGTGAAAGTGGGACAACCACTGACAAAATTCGATTGGTGTCCGTTGTTTCGAAAGATCTCTCCTCTTGGCTTTGCCAAAGGCAAATGATTCTAGTCTTGTCATCAGGACCGCCAGATGTGGGATGTTGGGTCTCGAGATCCATGGCAAATTCAAAGTTCTTGACAGCAAGACCCAAGGCGGTGTAAGAGCTCTTGATAGAGAATGGATCTGCGGAAGCGGAAATCTCTCCAAGTCGATCCTTATAGAGAGCCCTTCGTCGATTGTCCATACTGGCTTTATAAATTTGGTTGTGCAGTTGAAAACAGTCAGCCGAGGATGGTTGATTGTCAGGAACAAGCAGATCGTAGAGAACTCTCCTCATCAGGCTCCAGACCAATTTGCTGAACAGTGTTTTCTCCTCGTGATAGCGCTGAGTTGCATCAGTTTTCGTATCGGAAGCGTCGACATCTTGCGGTGCAGAGTTCGTTTGGACGATCAATTTCAGTTGCAACGCTTCTCGCTCCTGGTTATCCCGCTTGGTCTCTTCGATGGTGCCCAGTGATCTGTCGATGCTTGACTGTGCATGTTGGCTGGGATTGTGGGAGAGAACTTTAAGCTTTGTCGCGCATGACGCTAGTGCGGACAGGATCTGATTGTTCCAGTAGGTACTTGTTGCGGTTCTCACGGTTAAGCGAGCGATTGAAGCGGTGATATAGTCGACCAAGGCATAGTACAAATACTGGTTTCGTTCGGCGGATTCTAGAAGCTTCGGTTCTGCGCCTTGAACTTGAGTCGGATCACTGGCAAATCGACCCATCAACCTTCTCCGAGCCTGTTGGAAGTTCCAAATGGTCTCATCCAGTTCGTTGTTGCAATGGGCAAGAGAAACCGCAGCATTGTCCAATCGTATGATTCCAAGGCTGCATTTCAGCTGATCAGCCACGTTGGCCACGTCTTCGAACCCAGAATCATCGGTGTGTCTGAGCTTGTCTTGACCGTTGAAGGGGAAGGCATCATCGCTTTTCGCTGCCGCAACGATCCTGCCAACTTCAAGACGTACGAGGCTCTTCTCTGCCGCAACGATCCTGCCAACTTCAAGACGTACGAGGCTCTTCTCTGCGTCTTCAGTCACATCGTACTCCTCGCAGTTGTTGTATTTGGGAAGTCCACTGAGTGTTGCTCCGTTGAATTTATACTTCTGATGGCTTTGAGTCGTTTCGAATATGTCGTTTTCGTTGAGGTTGAACACATAGTCCCCAGAAGGAACGGTGCCACCACGTCGGAGTGGTGTGGTGGGGGTGGCGCATTGTCGAGAACGATGCTTTCCCCAAAGTCTGCAGGTGCTTAGTAGTGGATCGATGATGCCTCCTGGTAAACCCATACATACCTCGGCCTACCACTCCGCAACTGGACTCCATTTTCAACGTCGGCTATCGCGTCAATATTAAAAGAGAACATCATCGCTAAATAGCAAGATAACGGACGCAACTGTTGTGATGTTGGTTTCAATGGGTATGATGTTGGGCTGGAGATCACCTTTATTGTCGTCAGCTTTATAGAGGGCAGGCTTTTCCAAGATTTTCGAAAAGCCAGCGGCCGAGAATCTCTCTTGGAAGCAAGGCTGTCACTTTGGCGAACTTTCGTGAGTAGCACCGCCTCCACCAAAACTCTGTGTCACTTTCGGTAAGTTTTACATTGCCTCCGATTTGAGGAGGGCATGTGGGGGCGATCTCAGGCTCAGAGGCCTACATATCTGCCTTGCTACTTGTAGCTGCATGCCAAGAACGCCGTCATGAGCTGCGCCCGCAGTGACGTTGCAGTGCGGCTGCAGCCTTCTGCTTACGTCAAGCTGAGAAAGCATGTGGCTTTCTGTACGCTGAGGAAAAAGTCCCCCAATTTCACTTATTCCTTACCGCGATTTCCCGCCGAATCTTCATCGCTCTTTACATATCATGCACATACTCAATGCATTCCTTTATAGAAACTGCCACGAATATACTACTTTAATTATCACATTCGTCACTCACAACACGGCTCAACAGAAAACAGGAACGTATGTTGCTTCTAACTAGATATGAGTGTCTTAGCACTTGGATGACTTTGTGATTTCCCTCGATAGCGCTAAATAGCATATGTTCTGTTATTAGCCTTCTGCCCAACTGTTCACTGCAGCCACAGTGATACTGCATTCTACTGCACCACGCCAATGCAACGAAGTAAGCCAGAAAATTGTCTTACACTTTGTCGCAAGGCGGCGTGACACTGACGTGATAATATCAGGATTTTCGGATGAAGAAAATCTAGATGAGGCCTCGATTAAGCCTCAACTAAGCCTCGAAGAAGCCTTACTGGATGAATGGAATTTTTGCGATAAGAAGAAGGCTGCGCCCCTTCCAGCTGACGCTTGAGTTACGCCATTGGTCCCGGAATCGCTTCTAATTGATCCGGATCAGATGTTGGTGGGTTGCAGTCCATTTTGGCAGGTTCATGTGAGAATAAGGTAGGGTATGAAATGCGACGTGGGAATCGAAACGGGAGAGATGAGAAAATTGTATATAAGAGGCCTTCGGATTCACTGCAAGAGGGATCAACCCAAAATTCAACTCTTCAACATGTCTTTTATTGATGATTATTCCAACGCAGTGTCGGGTCGGTCCGCACCGACTCCTCAGCACTCGTCGAATCATCCAGATGGCCCCACTGACCAGGGACCATCCGGAGGCCCCGCCAACGGAGGATCATCTGCAGGCCTCACCAACCAGAATTCATTCCAAAGTCCCGTGCTACATGATGCAGCCATTGACGTATCCATCAATAGCCTTGCAGTCAAACCTGATTTGATCGACATCGTCGAACAATTCAAGCCCGGGCGGGAGCATCCAATCACATCATTTACCAGTTTCACCAAAAGGCCAAGAGAGGGCGATCGGAAATATAAGGATCACGGCTTGGTCGTGGTGCGGAAGGAAGATGAGAATGGAGACAGCATGGGCATTGAGTTGGTGATAAATTCGCCCCCGATCCAAAAGGCCCTCCAAACCATAACAGCATCATTCGCAGTCCTGAACCTTGCAGCTGACCCGATCATCATCAAAAAGCCGTACGAACCTCTGTTCCATTTTCGGAAACAGTTGTTGACGTATGCTGAGTCGTCTGAACGGACTGCTGAAGAGAAAGTTCACCTCAGGGCTCTTACAGAGGATTTCATCCCGAGGTACCTCAAGAAGACGATTGACATCTACAAAGAGGAAGTTCCAAAGGGCAGAGTTTCGTGGAATCATCTATGGACACTTTTTCGACCCGAAGACGACGTTCTTGTCCGAACTGAACAGTATGAGGAAGTCCATCGAGTCATGCATTGCGAAACAAAGGCGTCCTCGCCAGGAAGTGAAGGTGTCTTCTATGTTCACACATGGCGATGGGGATACAACAATGGCAAATTTGGACCTTGTACCGAGACAATCGTTATTCCAGAATTTGCCCACAGTCGACGAATCCAACTGTTGAGCTGCTTCCCCATGGAATCTCTCGGGCAAGAAGAAAAAGAGAAGGTTTACAGCAAAATGGTCAAACGCGGCCACCATTGGAGGGAGCTGATCAAACCAGCCCACAGGAACTATAAAGGTGAGAATTTTGCATGAAATTGTTGTGTAAATCTGACGAGACATCAAGGACTTATGTGGGCCAATCCGGTGAACGAGCAGCCAAGAACAATGGGCCAGCTGGAGATCATACATGTGAGTTACCCGCAAATGTCTAATATGAGGAGGCTGATTGTGTCTTCTAGATGGAGGGCAGGATCATGCTTGACCATGCCCTACATGTTCAAGAGAGTTCTTACCTAGCTGATCAACTCATTGGTGCCCATGGCTACACTATGAATATTCGAGAGCTTGGTGAGATCCCACCTCAATCGAACATGCCGGCCATGCGCTGGAGTAACAGTCGCGCCCAATATGTACCTTTACCTTCGAGGGCGGGCGAGGGCCGCAAAATCATCTTCAACAAAGCGCAGGCTCATAAGGATGACGGCAGCTACCAGATGACAGATGAAGAAGCACTTCTTTGCCCAGCACGGACGCGGGGATTCGCATTGGATGACAAGCGTTGGGCATTCTTCTTGATTGAAGGCATCAGCCTAATCGAATTCAGAGAAGAAGCATATCAATCACTCGAGTTGGACAGCAGATATAAGGAAACGATCCGCGCCCTGGTGGAAATGCACGAAGTCACATCTGATCGCTTTGATGATCTCGTTGTAGGAAAAGGAAAAGGGGTTCTTGTGTCACTGGAAGGCCCTCCTGGGTCGGGAAAAACATTGACTGCAGGTGAGTAATGTATAGGATACTAAGAGCAAATACTGACGAAGTTGTAGAGAGTATTGCAGAATTAACACACCGGCCACTTTACTCCATCAGCACCGGGGAGCTGGGTACCCGGGCCTCTCACGCTGAGAAAAGTCTTACCGCGATTTTTCGTCGAGCTGCGAAATGGAAATCCGTCCTTCTTCTCGACGAAGCAGACCTGTTCTTGACTAAACGGACTGGAGAGGACATGGAGCGTAACGCGTTCGTTACCATTTTCTTACGGCTCTTGGAATATTATCGAGGCATCATGTTCTTAACGTCGAACCGCGTGGAACAGTTTGATCCGGCATTTGATTCGCGGATCCACTTGCGTGTTAAGTTTGAAAGTCCAAATAAACACACGCGAGCAGCCATCTGGGCGAATTTCCTCCGCAACAACAAGGATTGCGAAGACTGGGCACCGGAGGTATTTGATCGACTGGGAACAGACCTTGAGATCAATGGAAGAGAAATCAAGAACACCATCCGCACCTCATTGGCCGTCGCTCAGTACAAGAAAGAACAGTTGTCAGAGCAACTGATCAAGACCGTTTATGAGTTGAGCCATACTGGAAGGAAGCAATGATCGGCTAGAAGAAACGTTAGCTGGAGCTCAAATTAAAGAAGCAAGGAGATTCAATTGTTTTTCTCTCTCTACAACTTATTATAGAGTTTCAAGTTACCTAATAGAGGTTTCCTTGGAAACATTCATGCAGTAGCGCTGTATTCTAATCGTTTCGTGGCTGTTTAAAAGTAATTTGTGAAGTAAGAAAGCCTTAGCAACCATACTAAATAATAATTTACATACTATTATGTTTAAAATTTCTTTTAGTTTACACCCGTCGTTGTTTTGGAACTCGACTCTAGTATAGGCTTTACACTCTCCGTACGTCTTACGTTCTCGTGACTCTGTACTGTAGCAATCGTAGCTTCCATGTCCGACAACTCTATGTGATTTCTTCTCCGGTTCGAATGCCGCCAGGTCTTCCACGTTATGTGTGGGGACTCGTTTTCCGAGGAATCCTGAGACACATTACAGGGCAGCATCCACGATAGATAGCGGACTAAAGGCCGGAAGGTCGCGATTGACGCCGCAGCGAAGGCCAGGCACATCTCAGCGAATGTCCATGTCGCGATTGGAATGAAAATGTCTGCGCTGTCGTTAGCAGTAGCGATATATACAGCGCTTCAGTTGGCCTACAAAGCACGTCCTTCTGCTGGGCGTAGCCAATCAGACTTTTAAAGCGGATGAGATTCGCGACACTCGCGCTGCGATTATTCAGTGCGTGTTTAACAAACGGATCGAGGAGAAGAGTAGACGTACAAGATGCCTACGCCTAAGACGAAGATAGTTGATACCTTGGTCACTGTTTTCATCTGGAGCTTCCAGACCATGGGTGCCAGGGCGAGGGCGTAGTACCAGTCTAGTACAACATTGACAGCCGAATACACGTAGACACCGGTTGCTACGCTGTCTCTATCTACACAATGTCCTGTTGTCATGCTTGGCGTCCAGTACTTTTTCGGCTGTAGATTATGAATTGGTTAGCTGATCTCGCCGCAGCTCGAGGGATAGCGACGTACGGGTGTGCATTGCAAAAGCAGCGCGAAGAATTCGTATGTCCCCATAATCACGTTGGCTGCAATGGTCGCAAGGGTGATCTTTCTTATAGTTTCGCTGCTTTGGCTGACGATGCGCAGTTGCAGCAAGGCAATGGACAGTTTCAACACCATCATCGTGAGCGTATAGATCACCTGTGAGAGCACAAGAAACTGCCTCAGATGTAAGCTAACGGACCTCCAAGATCGAAGTGGGGCGGGAGCAAACCTTGGCGCCCGTGTAAAAGGTCTGAACGGCCAATTCAGCCGTTTTCCTCCCGAAGCCTCCTTCGTTGATGCACAAGACGATCATGACGGTTGTGGCGACGAAGCCGGCCTATGCGCAATCAATACATGCAAATGCTTAACTCATTAGGCTGGCATCTTTACCAGGGCGACTAGCAGTAACCAGTCGTCGGTGCTAAACTGCGCTTGCAGCCGAGTCCGCACAAAGCACCGCAGCGCGACGAAAATCGACGATATAACGAGCATTGCGACTATGAAAATGCGGATGTTCTTCTGCTCATCGTTTAGTTGGTAGTCATTCAGATCGATCGCGGTCGACATGGTCGGAGGAGGCTTTTCGAACGACACGTTGTCAGACTTACGTATGTATCGCGAAAGAAACAGCTCGGCGGGAATAATAGCAGGCCCAGCCGCCTCGTCAGGGGCTAACAAAAGTACAAGTTATCTCGAAGCTAAATGATGTCTATTTAGTAGCGTACTCGGTAAAGCTGATGATTGGACGTCCAACGACGCCACGTGCGGAGGAGACACCGGGCGCTTTCCTAGCCAATTGCACTAAAGAAAAATACGGACTGCTTCGTCCTCGACCTTGCCGTCTTCGTCGCCCTGTTTTCACGGCTTCATTGGACAAGGCATCACGAAAATCATTGGCAGGCGCGAGGGAAGAGTCATACTTGAGAGCGAATACTCAAACTGTACAGACGACAAGTGCACAGGTGCTTCAAACATGAACACCAAGATGGCATTTTAATAGCTTCTACGCTCAGACTCGGTGCAAGGCTGACACGTATCACACATCGCGCACAGGCACAAAAAAGAAAAAAAAGGGTCCAGTAGCGTAGTAGAATAAAACACAGCGCTTTTTATTGAAAAATAGTTGGGTTCAGTAATTTCCTTTTCGTAAAATCGTCTCCTCCTGCTGCATCGACTCGACCCAGTCCCTACCACCCGCATCCAGCTCGCTCACGTCCGACGACAGCCTCTTCTTCCCCCCACCCGTCGATGACCCCGCACTATCCTTCCGACTATAAACATTCCTCGGCGACGTCAGTACAGGCTTAGTCCCGTAATACGGCTTGATCATCGGGCTGCCCAGCGGTCCCGCCATCCCTGCATGCTTCACCATGCCCGCCTCTTCGTCGTCGTAGCTGCCACTCCCGAAGCTGCTCAGCACGACAAGGTTTTGCACGTCCGGCATCGTGCGCATCTTGCGGTCCGCCCGCCGGTTCCAGATGAACAGGGCGCTGGCGAAACTGAAGATGAGCAGGAAGCCACCGACGGCGCAGAGGCCGGCGATGACGCTGCCGGAGAGGCCGTGGCTGCGGTGGATGGAGTTGCGGTGGGGGTCTGCATCGTCGGAAGAGGAAGAAGAGGAGGAGGATGAGGTGGTGGTGGTGGTGGTGGTGGGGAGTGAAGTGGTGGCCGAGGTGGGGGATTCTGGATCGGGTGTTAGTCTAATTGGCTTGTGACTCTGGTGAGCTTTGCCACTCACGAGCAAAAACGGATGGTGTGGCGACCAGGAGGACGGCCCACGTGGTGACGTGGAGCGCGAGCGGGAGGCGGGAGGTCCGCATCTTGGCGGGCGTTTTAAGCGCGGAGCGGCTTGAGGTACGTATTCAAGGCGGTGATAAAGTGACAAGGTCGAATCAGGGGGGGCTTAGGGCAGCTCTTTGATGAGTCTTGCCCCTCGCAGTTCCTTTCACGCCGGCCAGATACCACTAACGAGCAGTGCAAGGCAAAAAGGAGGAGTCAGGAAGAATCAGGTGTCATAACGAGAAGATGATTGCTTAGGTACGAAGCCGTCCGAAGCGGGAAACTCGTGGCCGATATAGAAAGAAAGGTCAAAGAAATGCTAAAGCTGCCGCCCCGCAGCATTTAGCAAAGACTGCTAGGAAAACTGCTCTAGTATGTCGGAGGACTCTTGCTGGCTATTTATCATGCGCCGCCGTGGCGATTTACGTGACGGCAGTTTCTGGTCTAGAAGGCGCGGAAGGATCGTAGAAGGCGGCGTCCAGAACACAGGATGACAGGCACCCACATGGCAGTCAACCACGCGGGACCGAGTCCGCCGTGCCGTGCCCGTTAGCCCTTTCCTGTTTCAGCTGGTCAACCCACGGCTCCCCCGCCCCGAAAGCAGTGATGGGTAAATCTTTCCAAATGTAAAATTAAACTTCAAGCCTTTGACCTAATTGTGGGGTCTGGCTGAAAGATGGGGCAGTTACCCAATCCAACTTTTTCCTCTCAGGAAGCCCGAAAGGCAACTCCCGTCGTCTGAATGCAACTCATCGCAAAAGTCCACCCCCTTTAAAGAACAATAGCAACAGCGAGACTGAATAACTTATTTTCAACACTATTAGTACTGGTGACCAAGTCCATAAATATCTACTATAAATATTTTTCATATAAAGGATGTAAACTCGCACGGTCTAGGAGTTACATTTAGGCGACGAGAGTTGCGTTTGGGGCTTTTTGCGAAAAAAGAGCTGCACTCGGTAATTTCCTCCTAAAAGATATTCCCACTGTCTAGGTTTCAGTTCCCGAGATATTCGGCATCCTACAAGCGGGGCCGAGTCCACGAGCTGAAGGATCAGCAAGAATGTTACCTAAAATCAGGTAGTAGACCCAGTTCAGCTCGAAGGAATCAAGCCCAGCCTCTCACCACGCGACAAACTAACCTGTAAGCATGCCTGCTCTTCTCCCGGAAGCATCGACCGAGCCAGTAAGAACCGGTCGTGCCGTCTTCCCGCAAGATCTACCGCTGTCTGTAACATTTCTGAATGGTGGTGACCGGAAAAGGACGTCCCACATGTTGCTTTTGTCACCGAGGTCGCCGAGGTCGTGTTACGCTGGACGTCAGGAGGATAAAGGGGTTTTATGGGGAAGGTAGGAGTCTGGTGAACTGATACAGTGTCACGGGGTTTCGCTACCGCTATCTGGTTGTCACTGAACAAGTGTACAGAGGATAGCAGTCGTAGCCAGGCAGAAAAGGAAACAAGAAGGGTAGGGTTCAATGATTGGAATTGACCACGGACGTCCTACCTACTGTAGCGAAAGTCTGTCTACATAATGCTGCTTGGCCAGTAGGTCGATCCATTTTATAGATCATGTAGAAATGTTTACAAGCGTTGAGCCGAGCTTTCCATCAAGGTTTCCACGGGTTTTATATGTAACAAGTTGGTGAGATTGCCCTGGGGTGGACATGTCAAAACAGCCGGCATAGGAAACAGCCTTTTCACAGCTGATACGAGGTCCTCTACTGTAGTTTCGCTAAGTTTGATACGTGCAGTCATACAAGGGCATTTGAGCTACGTCTTGTAAGCGCCGTGGTAGTCAGAGACGTCGATCAAGGTCATCACGCCGTCTTAGAGCGTCTGCGAAAGGGAAAGATTCACGATGATGTGACCCATGCTCATAAACATATTGAATACACAAACCACCATGAACGTTAGCGGCGTATGCAGGTCTTCTGGATTTCTTAGAAGGCGAATACATGAGAAATCAGCCAGTGGGTAGCTCTTGCGGATGCGACCTAGAACGATGTAGCTTATTGATCAGAGAAAGATGCCTTTTGCTGTAGGAATATCTCAGCTGACACCGTGTGTATCACAGCCCGTTCTTCTTGCGCAACCAGTTCATCGTGGCGCCTCAACACTGATTGGTTGCACTAGTCCCCCACTGGCCCCCCTGATGGCTGTTATACGTATGTACTAGTAGGGATTATTAGCAAGAGCTGCGAACCCCCCCTTTATCAACCCCGTATCAATCAGATTTTCACATGCGCTTAATGTTCAAGTTATAGTTGTAGGGTTAAACACTATTTAGTGGTCCCGATCTTCTCCACAGTTGAGATACCCTGCCCAGAGATTTAGTACGCCGGGTAAAGTTTAGCGAGTGCTAAGCATAGTAAAGCGCTAGAAAACATTCGCTACATGAGCTATACGACATGTTCACCAGAGGAAATACTAGCTGTTAGTGCTCACTTTGTGACGTGTCTGCTCACGCGACGCTCAGGGGAGTTGAGACATCCCTCGGGTTATCTTCTTCCTCATCCCTTGCTGAAAGTCTACCACATACGAACCCGCGTCCCGACTGTAGCTTCCCACTAGGTAGCTACTCTATTTAGCACATATTGTGACTAACCTTTAGTGGAAAGCCCCTACCAAGCCTCGCATTCACACGACTCCCACAGCCTTGATCCAATAGTTCCGCGGATTGATGCATAGAAGGAAGGATTCGTGCATCTCACATCAGCGATGCGTTTGACATTTCATTGTCTATTTATGCGCACGCCCCGTCATTCTGGACTTCCAGCTGGACCACCTCCCCTTCACCGCTATTCCACTCTTCGACCTCCTCATCGCACCCTGCTGTTACCCAAAACATCTCTCGACACTCCAACCTAGGGCGTTCGGACCTCCAGCTTGGCGTAACCCTTGCCATGTCCAACTCACCCGGAGACGCCAACATTAAACCTCTTGTAAAGGATGGATTCGAAAAACCAGGGACGCTGACTACATCTAGCCGTCAGGGGAAGGCCTTACTCATTGGCATTGATGATTATGGTCCGAAGGACAGTCTACAAGGTTGCGTCCGAGATGTTGAGGACCTGGAAATGGTCCTTCGAGAGCGCCTCCGAGTTGGTGAGATCAGAAAACTGCTCGCCCCGGCCCAGATGGTTGGCCAATTCAAAGGCACCAGGCCCACAAGAGCAGCAGTCATTCAAGCGATTGAGCAGATCGGTGCCGATAGCAACCCAGACGACTTCGTCTACATCCATTTCTCTGGACACGGTTGCCAAGTCCCCACGGTGTACCCGATGAAGGGTTCCCTATTGGACGAAGGTCTTTGCTGTGCCGACAACACAATCATCAGAGATGTTGAGCTGGGATACCTCCTGGGAGAAATTACAAAGCGAGGGGTCGTTGTACTCGCGACATTGGATTGCTGTCATTCTGGAGGTGCACTGAGAGATGGCGAAAAAGACAAATGGAGGATGAGGAGGCGCCACATTGGCGAAGAAACATCCGAAGACATTTGGCTGGGCTACACAGATGGAAAAGAAACACTAGAGAACGGCCAACACTGGTTCTACGGAGACCGGAAATATCACCTTATTGCAGCTTGTCAGCCACGAGAGTTTGCCCGAGAAGGGTCAGGCCACGAGAGACGAGGTGGCCTGTTCACATCTTCTCTGCTTCGCAGCCTGGCCAATTTGAACGATCTCTTACCATCCGCATCCTATTGCAGCCTTCTGAACGGAGTTCGAGCGATCTGCCGGACAGAGTCTGATGGTTTCCAATGTCCTGTTTTATTTGGAGATCTACGCCAGAGAATCTTTGGCTTTCTCGGCGACTCCCTACCAGCGGAATATCATTCAGTTAGCACTGCTGTCAACAAGGTGCATCAGCATGATGGAACATTGATTTTGGATCGCGGCTCTTCAACTGGTGTTTGCTTGGAGGATGAGTATCAACTTTACCGTCTGGATAACACAACGGCCGGCACTGTGGTTCGAGTTGATCGAGTATACGGCATCACATCACGGGCTGTACCAGCCGTTGGCACAATTGGGGATGTACAAGAAGGTCTTTGCGCAAAGCGTGTAGGCCGAGGACATTCCACGCGCGTCCTTTTATGGCTACCACGCAAAGAGGACGCCCAGACTCTCAAAGACCAATGTGAAGAGTTCTTCGATGCGGCAAATCCATTGCAATTCGAATTAGCCGAGAATGCCGCAGCAGATGGTTACGAAGAACCTCCAGAGTTCTATGTTGGAGTCCATAACCAGGAATTCGAGATCTCTCGTGGTGGCGGAGCAGTGCTTCCTAACATCCCTAAGGTCACTGTCACCGGAGAACTGGAAGCAGCTCGAGATCTATGTCTCATGCTGAAACATTTGAAGGCTTTCTTCACTGTCAGTGAAATGAGACCCACGAGACGACTAAGACCAGAGCATCAGTTCTATTTGAAGGCTTTGCCTCTGATGGGCGATGATGACAAAGATCATGGCGATGCTGAAGGCGAGGATTGGGATGATGTCGTTGCCAATATCAGATTCGAATACAAAAACGAATCTGGTGGTCCTATCTGGATTACGGTCTTCAATCTTGGAGCGGACTGGTCCATCGATCCACTGATCTACACTTCCGGAGGGGGGCAGGAGGTTAAAGCCCGAGATGGAATTCCGGAAAAGGATTGGTTGGTATATGTACCGCCCAGTGTGCAACGCATCGATTTGAAAAAAGGACCTATCAAGCTCACTGAATCGGTGAAGATGTTTGTTTCTACTAAAGCACATGATTTTTTAGACCTCAAATTACCTTCGTTGGCTGACGCCCTGGATCAGAGAACTCGAGGAATGAGACCCAAGCGCTCGACTGAACTTACTTGGGATGTTTGCGTACGTACATACACAGTGGATCTGAATCAACCGGTAGATCGATTTGGGCACTCCACTGTTATCGACCAGATAAGCTGAGAATGTTCCCTCTTCACCACCTCTTTTTCATGTCTTTCTGAACGATTATTTGTTCGACTACAGCTTTGGACGTCGCTGCTTTCAATGTTTCACCGGAATGTCACTCTGTCGATACATTAATCCTCCATTTTCCTTACGTATGTAAGACAAGGTCTCCCTTGTAGAGGATAACGAATATACTCTTTTAGCAGACTTCCCATCTCTTCTCACTCAAATGCGATACAATTAAAGTGGGTTTATGCATGAAAAGACCGATAATTCATGTCTACCAACAAGCGTCTGCTTCGAGTTCGGTCGACTTTTCCTTTTTGGTTGCTGGATGCAGCCCTTCTGGCCATCGCTTTCGATCCAGCACCTCAATCATCTCATCGGTTTTGCGCTCTTTGAGTCCCGAAACAATCATGCGGCACGAATTTTAATTTCCATACGATGCGGAAACTTGATCCGGTAGAGTGTCACATGTGTAAGCGTGGGTATCTTTGCAGATCTTACATGACGCAAACGGATACGTACAGGACTTTGCAACCTTCAAGTCACGTTTTCGGATAGGAGCTCTGGCGTGGAATGTTCCACAAGGCACCAACAAAAGTTTCACATAATAGTGGATGGAAAACCCTTCTCACGTTGTGCCGCCAGCTGACTCTGTTTCTTCTGATAGTCTCGCCGATGATGTCAAAATCGCTGCTCCTCGACCAGCTCATCCCAGCTGACTGTATCGAGCTCGGCCGCCTTGTCCTCAATGTTCGATACCCTGATCAAGACTTCTACGACCCAGAGACGCCATTGGAGTCCAACAACGACTCTGTAAGCCGACAACGCTTCGACAGCTTTAGCCACCTCGCTTCATCGACAAATGATTCCGGATTCCATGCCTTCCTATCCAGCTTGCTCTCCGGCACCCGAAATAAGCATGACGAAACAAAAATCGATATATCGGCTGCTGTGTGTACGACACGCCAACTTCGTAACCCTGCAAAATATTTCCAGAGCTTTTGCGAAGCAGAAGAAAAAGCGCGAACCTGGCTTGACCAGGCAATACAGCGCCGTCAGAGCGTGTACCTAGTCACTGGAATCAAAACAGTGACCGATGCGACTGTTGGAGCAGTCGTGGCCAGAGGTTCAAACGGAGATGTGAGCTCGCAGGTTCCGACTACACTCATTGGAACGGCTGCTGCTGGTATGCCAATTCCAGGAGTCGATGCGCTAGATCTTGGAGCAAGCATCAATTCTTCTAGGAAGGTGGAGCAACGGACAGGTTTCGTCGCGCTAGGAGAGCAGGTGTTCGCTGTCCAATATCGCAAGATTCGTTTCGCAAGGTTTTGGGAAAACAAGTTTGAAAATGTACGCCTTGGAGACTCGGTACGCTGGAACATGTATCTTGGCATCCGGGCTACTGATCAAGAGGCGGAAGGGAACATGGTGGATGCTTCTCTTTCTAAAACTCTGGATGAGGAGGACTTGGAGGAAGAGGGCATCTACCGATCTTCTTTCTTGGAAAGCGAAGAGTACTTCTATCCAGTTCATTCTTTGTGATTATGAGCCACTAATAGCCGGTTTGAACTTTCGAGCTTTGAGAAGTTAGAAAAGCCGAGAAGCACGGTTTTGATTTTTGCGTTTTTTGGTCATTCTAGGTACAAAAGCAAATCTTGACTTGAGACATAAAGAAACTTAGCCTGAGCAAAGTTTACGTACCGAATGGCTATGCGCCAAGGTGGATGTAAGGGGCCCAGGCGTTGAAGTTGTCCGGGTCGTCTTCGCGTATTTTCAGGGTAGCAGTACGTAAAGCTTCTGCGATGGCCTTGTCTGGATCAACCTTCTCCTGGCTCTGCAAAAGGCACTCGTAGAAAAGCTTAGCGACACTTACGCAAGTGTCGTCCATGGTGGGCCAAAGGGAACCAATGACGTGCGGAAACCCTGCGACTTGGAACGCACTGGCGAGATGAATATTCTCGTCAGCGAGTTGTGCCGTTCTATTCTGTGCAGTAGAGCATGCGGAAAGATACGCAAGCCAGGTCCTTCCACTGTTGTTGGAATCAAGCAAGGCCCCAACCGTCATTCTATCGACCTCGTTCCGAGAGTCTCCAAGCTCATCTTTTGCCTGTAATAGAAGGTGGCTCTCTGACGGATCCATGAGATCAGCGTGCCCATGGCATGCAAAATGTGCGATATCACACTCTCCAATCATCTGAAGTACATCGAATGCTGTAGGATGGCGGAACAGTATCGGCTCGAATTTTTGCGCCACAGTTTCCACTATTGTCTGACTCTCTTGCTCCACACCGTCAAGAGGATCATGACTTGGAGTCGTTGGCATTGAGACAACCAAAACTTTTGGCTTTTCTGGCACGTCATTCCGTATCATAGATGCTCGAGTTCTTGCATAACGTAAGGCTTTGATGTTCGGCGTGTACGATGAAACGACTCTTATCAAGCAGTCCTGAGATGGATCTGCTTTTCGGCTCCTGGCAGCGTGGAATGGCAGCGAACTTGCTTGGCCCATTCCAATCCACCAGACATGTGGAGTATCATCCGAGGAATCGAGTTCCTTAAGGATGTATTGGACGCATGTAGACCAGAGCCAATCCGGTAGGTCTTTCTGCTGACTGTACCTTTCGCGCATGCTTCGTTCCAGGTTTCCCTTAGACTCTGGGTATGCAGGACGCTCCTTTCCAATGCCAAGAACTTGCTCCATGGCACCGCCCCTGCATATCGCGGTTTCCGGACGAATGAAAGCTTGCCCCGATTTCTTCATGGCTGGAAGTTCAATGGCTTTGATTGAGGAAGTGGTAACGATGATTGCATCAGCCCGAAGGTTTGTTACATTGATGATAACGATTGGCCCATGATCAGCGCATTGCTTGAGTTCATTGACGGAGGGCAGCGTAAGGAAGTCTTTGAAGTTTTCCTGCTCCCGTATTGTGGCCTCGAGCTCGTCAAGCTGTCGGACGGCAACTTGACGTTCCTTGAGAAGGCGGCCCCGTATCGCTGGCTCCGTCTCATTGACCCGTTGAAAAGCTTTAAACCGAACTTGGTCGTAATGTTCTGCAAGTTTTGGATTCCTCTTCTTGAGCTCTGTCAAGTCACTTCGGCCATCCATCAAGTGGCCAAGTATCATGCACCGGCCGAACTCCGCCCTTTTCAGTGCCTCTTCAAGATCTGAACCCCAAAGAGAAAGTGAACAAGCGTCAGCGACAAGACCGGAGACACTCAAGATGGCATGTTGCTGATCGTCTCGACTCATCAACCGGCTGCATAGCCGAGGAAGAAGGTCAACAGCCTCTTTCGAAAGCAGCATCGCGTCCTTCGTTAGCCCTTCTCCTATCATCACACTGATAGCCTCACGCGCCGCTCGTATGCGGCCCAATGGTTTCGATCGTGAGGCATTTACGGAAACCTTGAAGCACTTCAACGCTCTGTCGCGGTCCTCATGGGCGTTTGTCTGCCAATACTGTTGCAAGTAGGCTGCGGCAAGCGAATTTGAAATTATGGCTTGCTCAGGATCGTCTTCGCGGGTCAATGAATTTGCCGCTTCAAGATGGGAAATTGCTTTGGCGAGCACCTCTGCTTTTGTTGTTCCTTGGCTGTGTAAAATCTCGTCGTTTGTAGGATCTACGTAGCGGCGAAGTAGACCGATTCCCAAGTGGTACCGAATATTGGCAGAAGATGGTCCGTTACGCGCAGTATCGTATTCGCCTTCAGCTTGATTCTCGGAGACTTTGCGGGATTGACGAAGGCTCAAAATCTCTGACATCATGATAGCAAAGTCCCTCCACATCCTGGTACCAGTTTCTTGCTCCCTCTGAAAAAATAGTATCTGGATATCTTCGAAGTCTTTGTCGGAGTCTATGCCATGGGCAGCTCCGTCTTCTGAAGAATCGAGTAGTAGAGTTTCTGCCAGTCTAAGATCTTGACTATCCCCAGTTCTCTCAAACTTTTGCGAGGAAAGAGATCCTAAGGTCCGAAGCCACTTTTGCGATGACTCGGTGTCATCTCCTCTCAAGTCCCCAATGGCTTCCTTGACTAGCTCTATTGCAAGTTCCAGATCATCAGACGTCCCAAAATTCATGGAGCGCCGAGACAGTAGTGATGCGAGCCTTACACCTTCACTGGCGCGTTCGTGGACACTGGCAGGCGGAACCTTGTCATAGGCACGCTGTGCTTCCGTGACTGCTTTGTCGATGTCCTTTGGATCACCCAGGCTGTCGTATCGCAATTCGAGAATTTTCGACAACTCAGAGACCATCCAGTGGAAAAACTCATCAGTCTCTTCAGCGTTGTTGACACCTCGCTCCGCGTTCTGTACCGCTTCGTTGAGATCGCTGAGGTTTCCCCAATGAGAGAATTTGCGAGCAAGAATTCTTGCAAATTGGACAAGGTGAACAGGTTCCACTGAGTCTTCGGAATGAACGGCCTCGAGAGCCCACAGGTATGCTTTGTTGAGATACTCGGTATTAGCGTTCTTCGAATATTGTAACAACATCGACGAGGCATACGCCATGCAGACCGAAGGATTCACGGAATCGGAAACTGGCATTGAACTCAGCAATGCTTCGAGATCTTGAGGCCCTGGAAGATTTTCGATCGCAGCTTGTCGAAATGCATCCAGACCGGCTGCATTTTCTCTGGTGAATTGGTGTCGCTCCTCTGGTATGAATTGTTGCAATGTTCGTATAAAAAATTGAAACGCCACCAGAGAGTCACGCTCTGGAGAATCCACGGGCAAGCGAGATAGTTGGAGATCGGATAAAGTGCTCACAACCTCAAGATCAGACAGATTGCGAGAGGTCATGTATCTTCGATAGAGGGTGTTGACGAGTTTTTGTAACCATTTTTGTTGATCGGGGTGATGATCCGGTAGATTGAGGTATGCTTGTTCAGCCACGTCCACCATCATGTTCAAATCATTCAGATCTCCAGCAAATCGAAAGTCGTACCACGCTTTGTTGAATTCCTGCTTCCACTCAATGTTCCTAAGTTCAGTTTCCATGATGAAGGCGATATCGGCGTCGGGTATGACGGGTGTTTACGATCGTCCTTCTGTCATGCGTGTGAGCCGTTGATTTGTCCCAAAGCGATACCCAGCCTCATTCTTCGAATGTGTAAAGACGCTATTGACTAACCAACTCAACTCGATTTGGATTCCGAGTAGTGATGATGAGCTTGCTGATGATCAGCTGTAATTGACGATGTAGAAGAGAGCCGTAAAGATGGCTGCAGAGAGGATGGCTTAAGAAGATGGAAACCTAGAGAGCTGAAGGAGATCTGGCCGTAGGAACCATGTGAATCTTGCATTAGCTCACGCTAATTATGTCGACTGCATGCAGCTGTGGTACGGCCATTCCACAGCTGATTGGTTAGCGCCCAAACACACCAGAAGGGTCTCACCACGAGTTACAGCCGCATGGGTCCACCTTTCTTCCTTTTCGCAGCTCATAATGGCCAACGCGAAGAATAGCAGAAGCTTATAGCCCGACGCGGCAGCCGCACGGGGATTATCTGCAAGCCCGTACCACTGCTCGCAAGAAATGAAGCCTTGGCTTACGTAGGTCAACGGAGCCACGGAGCCCTCTGCGGCTGAAGACGACGAACACCACCGGCTACGGTGGGTGGTACGCGATCCTGCGCCGCCGCGACTGTACCACGCGCCTGCGGCTGTCTCCTCTGCCTACGCTCAGCTATGGGCGCCACTGCCACAGCAGCTGGCAACCCCGCGTTGCCGCTCCATGTCCGGCCACGACTCAGAGCCCGAATAACTTTCATGGCTGTGCATATGTGGATTGTGGATGATGTAAGAGGCACATCCCGCCCATGTCTACTATTCTGGTGGTTGACAAGCGTCTGATGCGCAGAACCAAATTTACGCTAGCAACTAGGCGTGAGAGTGAGGGGAGTATATGCAATACGTGATGTTAGAGTGCGTCCTTAAGGAGTCTTATAGCCCATCATAGAACTGAAGGTTACGTTCTGAGGCGCACAGAATTTTGGATTAAGGAACAAAGTAAAAGGATAAAGCGCATGTAATCTATTGTTGCAATATCTACTCCCAGCTGACACCGGCCACCGCCCGGAAGCTCAGGATGGGAGGTCCATATACCCCCTCCAACAACACGGACTCGAAGGCGGACATTCGTCCTTTCATTCCGTGCAATATCTGACCGGATGTATATTTGTTCCGCCACCTTGATCCAAGTTCCTCTATCAGACCTCTTGTCCATTTTCTGCCGTCACCGCCTCGTACTTAGCTCCCAACTTATTAAATGGTGCCACCGGATGACCCGTCTCAAAGAAACTCCGCACGTTCTCGAAAGCCTCTTTCTGCGCCCTCCGCAAGCTCCCCTCGGTCAGACCGCCCACATGGGGCTGCACCACAACTCTCTCACTCTCCAACCAATACTGCTTTATCCCCTTCCCATCCTCACCTTCACCTTCAAACACATCCAGCCCGGCTCTTTCAATATGCCCGCTCTCCAACGCCTCAATGAGCGCATCCTCATCGACCACGCCACCGCGCGAAGTGTTGACGACAAACGACCCCCTCTTCATCAACCGCAACTGCTCAGCCCCAATGAGCCCCTTCGTCTCGGCCGTGAGCGGGCAATGCAGGGACAAAACATCACAAGACCGAAGCAACTCCTCCAACGTCTCGCAGCACCTCAGCATCCCCTCCCCCTCCCCACCACCACCACCACCTCCTCTCCCGACCTCCTCCTCTTCCCCCCGCGCCAACCTCCTCCCACCCCGCGCATAATACACCACCCGCATCCCGAACGCGGCCTTACACTTCCTCGCCACTCTCTTCCCAATCGCCCCCATCCCGACCACCCCCAATACCAACTCCCCCGGATCCCTCACCAACCCCCCACTCCCACCACCA
>RHKH01000152.1:0-80937 GCA_009829795.1 Lasiodiplodia gonubiensis
CCCACCATCACCGTCCTCGACATCGGCCTCTCCGCGCCCCTCGCCGGCGCCACGACCATCGCCGACGTCGCCCACCGCGGCCGCATCCTCTCCCTCACACCCTCCCCCAACTCCACCACGACCTCCACCATCCCCACGCCCAGCACATCCGCCACCCCGCTCCTAACCGCCCTCGCCCTCCCCGACGGCCTCGTCATCGACCACACCCCCAATCCCCCGCGGATGATCTGGACACACATGGGCGTCCCCTCCTGCCCCTCCGGCGCCGTCCTCTCCGCGCGCCTCGACGGGTCCGACCTCCGCACGCTGATCGCGCCCGGCACCGGCGCCATCCACACACCGAAGCAACTCGCCCTCGACGCAGCCGCGCGCACGCTCTACATCGCGGACCGCGAGGGCATGCGCGTGCACCGGTGCGACGCGGACGACGGGAGCGGGCTGGAGACGGTGGTGCAGGCGGGCGACTGGCGGAACGAGGAGGAGAAGAAGGACCAGACGCGGTGGTGCGTCGGCGTGGCGGTGGCGCCGGCGCGGGGAAGGTTTTTTTGGACGCAGAAGGGGCCGGCGAAGGGGGGGCGGGGGAGGGTGTTTAGTGCGGCGATTGGTGATCCGGTGGGGAGTGTGACGTGTTTGTTGGAGGGACTGCCCGAGCCGATTGATCTGCTGTGGGAGGAGGATAGAGCGCAGCTGGTGTGGACGGATCGGGGGGAGGTGCCGTTTGGGAACTCGTTGAACAGGGTGGAGTTGGATGAGCGGGCGGAGATGGTGGTGGGGAAGAGGGTGGTGGTGGCGCAGAATTTCGACGAGGCGATCGGCGTGGAGAGGGATGAGCGGAATGGGGGCTGGTATGTGGCGGATCTGGGGGGTACGGTGTGGAGGGTCGGCGAGGATGGGAGGAAGGAGGTCGTGTATCAGGATAAAGATTGCGCGTTCACTGGGTTGGCGCTGTCGTGGGATTAGAGTGGTGGGGTGGAGATGGAGACTTGTTCGCTGTTGATTTTAGGCGTGTATTAATTCCTATATAATGAACGTTAATAGTACTGAGGCATTAGCATTACTCTCCAGAAACATCGTGAGAGAATGCTACTGAGTGTTTGGTGTTTGGAAGAGGCGACTCCCTTGCCCACAATTGAGTTTCTCGGCGGTGTCCGGCAAGGCGGGCCATTCTTTCCTCCAGCGGCCAAATTAAGCTTGATTTAGGCGTAATTCCTTGACGGAATCTGTGGAATCCGCGGAGCCGATGTCTTGCAGCCGTCGTGTTTCGTTAAGCGACCGGTGCTATGTCGGCAATCTGGAAACCGTTGTGGCGCCGACAGGGGCGTCTCCAAGTTACTCAAGCTTTTCTCTGCTTCTTGGAAACGCCAACAACACAGCGACTGCACTCAATTGCAGATAAGCACCCTTTCCTTACCGTTGAATGGCCGCGAACAGCCCTCGGGAAAACTAATGTTTCCAATGGTAACGGATCTGCGTCAGTCAACCAGGAAACAAAGTTGAATCGCTTGAAACACATTTTTCCAGCAACGGACGGAAATGTATGACAGCGACTCGTGAGCAGACACAAAAGTCCGTCCAACCACGACGATTTGCGCTCAACCCCCCTATTCCAGAATAGAACCACAATCACCTGTCAATCGGCTCGGGTGCCGGCGAATCAGAGTGCGTTCGATCGAGGCTTGCAAGATCCGGATCATCATGGTTGGCGGGCTCTCCTTCTCCTATACAGCTCGCTTGGGTAGTTGTGGGGTTGAAACCGGGCACATTCCCCGCAGCGGCCAAGGCTGCACTATATTTCCGGCTGACCGCTGACCCGTGAAACCACCATTTCGGCCACCATCCCCAGTCGTCTGACCTGAAACGGAAACTCCAAGCCCGATACGAACAGGACGGCCAATCCACCCGATCAGTACGTTGCCGCCGCTCCTGTGATTCACCGCTGAACCTGCGGCCACGACCTCCGGGGCGAACCACCATGTCAGTTTTAAGCGAGGCGGCAAACATTTCCGAAACTCCCATCGACACATCACGTAAACGCGGGCTGCAGGTTTCAAGAATCGCCCTTGGCAGTCCAGAAGTAGGACCACGGCCCCTATGGCCGCCGGCTATAAGATCTCAATCCCTTGATGCTGAGCATCCACAGTCCAATCCAATCCAATCCGCATCCACTCTTTTACCTCAAACACTACATTCCTTACCACAATCGACATCATGCGTGCCTCCACCGCCATCGCCCTCCTCCCCTCCCTCGCCCTCGCGGCCCCCACCGCCGTGGAGAAGCGCCTGGACACCTGGGGCGGCGCCGTCTCGCTCGGCCCGACCAAGTCGACCATCGTCAACGCGTAAGCCACCACCACCACCACTACTTTCTCCTGCTTCCCTCTCATCCGACTCCTTGAGCATCACTAACAAAACCACAGCGTCACCACCCTCATCCCCGGCGCAGCTCCTCCCAGCCAAAACGGCCAACTCTTCCTGTGGCCGGGCATGAGCAACGGCACGGGCGACCTGGTGCAGACGACGCTGGAGGACTACGACGACAACTCGTGGTGCGGCGCGGCGGCGGGCCAGTGGTGCATCCGCGCGTCGCTGTTCGGCAGCTTCGGGCAGCTGGACGGCGAGGCGGGCGTCGTCAGCGGCGACCAGAAGGTGCGCATCGAGTACAACCTGATGGCCGACGGCACCACGTGGGAGCAGATCGTCACCGACGCCGACTCCGGCAAGAACCTCACCTACTTCCAGTACGACTCGGGTCCGTACATGAGGGGGTACGGTACGGGTACCGAGTGCCAGAGCGACTGCACCGGCACGATTGAGGAGCAGAAGTACCTCAACACGGTTATTACGCTGGCGGATGCCGATACTACGTTCGGTGATACTGTTAGCTCGTCGCAGGGCGCCACCTACTCGGAGCTGAAGCAGACCGAGGGCGGCAAGATCTGGACCATCGATACCATCACCGTTCCTGCTATGCAGTAGTCGAGCGTTTGACACGCGGAGTCTTTATTCGAAAGCGTAAATATTCTTTTTAAGCAGCGTATCAGTTGACTGTACATAAAAATTCGGAAAACGTTATGGAAGCGCTTAATGAATGACCCCGTGCGAAACGCAAAAGTGACTCTCAATCACCATCATCATAACATCGCAAAGAAAACGTCGCCAGCAACGACCAAACGCCCTGATCCCCTGGCACCTCCCACACCCAACACCATCACCGCCTCAACCCCTTGACATCCTCCAGATTCTCAACGCGAAACTCGACGTCCTTCTGCTTCTCCTGATCATCCAGCTCCTCGGCATGCGGCGCGCCGAACAGCTGATCCATCTCCTCGATCGGCAGACCCTGTTTTTTTCCCTCAAGTTAGCGTCCAATCACTCCCCACCAGAACAATGCATGCCTCCTGCATCTCGCGTGCGCGCGGAGCAGAAGAAGAAGAAGACTGCGGCAACTACCACTCACCTTGGTCTCGCGGATGCACCACACGGCCCAAAACCCCATCAGCACCATCAGCGCCCCGAAGAAAAAGTACGTGCCGTAGCCGATGTCGCTGATCATGTACGGCGTCGACCGGCTGACGACGTACGACCACAGCCGCTCGTCGGCGATGGTGATGGCCATGCAGAGCTGTTGTTATTGTCAGCGTTGGGGTCCGGCGTTGTGTATGCACACTAGCACGCAGAACGAACGGAATATACACTCACCGAGCGTATGTGCAGCGGGTAGATCTCGGACGCGTACAGCCAGGTGATGCCCTGCCACGACGCGCAGTAGATGACGCCGTACAGGTACACGCACACCATGGCGACGTAGCCCCAGCCCGACGACGTGACGCTGCCGGGGCTGTTGTTGACCGGGTCCGCTTTCATGACGTAGCCGCCGATGTAGAACTGTTTTTGCCCCGCCCTCCTCGTCAGCACACGGTGCGTCTTCAGGATAATAGTAGCAGCTAATCGGCGAAGGAGATGATGATGACGATGATGTTTTCAGGCTGCTCAGTCTTACCATGGGCACCGCGCCGATGAAGGCGCCGTAGATGAGGCCTTTCCTCCGCCCCAGGTGGTCGGCGACCCAGAAGGAGAAGATGATCATGCCGACAGTCTTGGCGACGCCGTAGAAGCCGGTCGCGAAGAGCTTGAGGTCGGTGCTTTGGATGCCGAGTGTGGCGAAGATGCGTGGGGAGTAGTAGGTGATTATGTTGACGCCGGTCATGTTTTGGCACCTGGTAGTGTTTTTGTATCAGCACCGCCGCCTGGGCTGTCTTCCTCGTGGTGCGGTGGTGGTGGAGATCGAGATGCGATCCGGAAACCGAACACTCACATCATCAAACACAGCCCGATAGCAATCCTATTCCTGATCCCCTTCTTCACCAGCTGCTTCAGCTGCGACTTGAGCGTCGGGTTCTGCCCGGCCATGGCCGCTTCGAACGACACCTCGGCCGCCATCTCGCGCATCTCGTGCACGACGTACGGGTCGTCGGCCGGCAGCCCGCGGATCGTGCACAGCGTGCGCTCCGCCTCCTCCAGGCGGTCTTGCTTGCACAGCCACCGTGGCGTCTCCGGGCAGAAGGGCGTGACGGCCAGCATCAGGAAGCCCGGCAGCATCTGCAGGCCGATGGGGAGTTGCCATTGGGCCATGCCTGGAGTGAGTCAGTGAGGGGGTGGTGGGGATGGGGGGTTTACAGCAGCAGCAGCGCGACCAGGCCGAACCTGGAGAAAAGAAGAAGAAGGTCTGTTGCACGCACCCTCCGGACTCATCGTCCGATTGACCACGTAATTAACCCAGAACCCACACATCTGCGCCCCCTGCGAGCCGATCTCATAAAACCCAATCAGCCTGCCCCGAATCGACGGCGGCGCCACCTCAGCGATGTATCTGCAAAGGTCAACCAACTGCAGCCAACGGGGAGTCAGCGAAGCGGGACATCATACATGGGAATCACCGGCGCCGTCGCCCCGATGCCGATGCCCGCGACGGCGCGCCCGGTGACGAGCAGGGCCAGCCTACCGCTCGACGCTGTCATCAGGGCCGCGCCGGCCATGAAGACGCAGATGAAGCCGCACAGCGAGCGCTTGCGCCCGAAGCGCTCGGCGAACCAGTACGAGCCGAGGGCGCCGAAGAACATGCCGGCTTGGAAGGCGGAGAGGATGTTGGAGGTCAGGTCGTTGAGCTCGTCTTCGGACAGGTTGGAGAGACCGAAGTCGCGCTCGAACGAGGGGAGGATCAGCGTGCCTCCCATGACGGAGACGTCGTAGCCTGGAAGGTGTGTGTTAGTGGTGGGGGTGGGGGTCGAGTGGTGGTGCAGGCTGACCGAGTGCGACGGCGCCGAAGCATACTGCTAGGCAGTAGATGTGGACTTTCCAGTTCTTCACCTCTTTCGGATCCGGGATCCGGCCGTGCTCGTGGGTCATGATGGGCGGTGATTGCACAGACGCAGGTGGAAGCGGGGCGCAGCGGCCAGAGATCGACCAACGGTGTGCGAGGGTAGCAGGGATATTGCTGAGTGCAGGTGAAGCGGACCAGCGATGTCGTTCAGCTGCTGTGGAGTCGTCAACCAGCACAGCGGTCGACAAGGCTGAAACATATTGTCTTCGCATCCACCAGCCTTATTATATTGACAGCCTTGAGGGTTCCGCTCACGCGCGAGAGTAACTACCGCGTGCCTCTGATCTGGGGTAAAACGCGGGGAAGAAGTCTCGGCAGTAAGCCTCAACTGCTAGCTCCGCGGTGGATCCCGCTTCAT
Organism: Lasiodiplodia gonubiensis; assembly: GCA_009829795.1. Taxonomy (NCBI): domain Eukaryota; kingdom Fungi; phylum Ascomycota; class Dothideomycetes; order Botryosphaeriales; family Botryosphaeriaceae; genus Lasiodiplodia; species Lasiodiplodia gonubiensis. Next base: position 5,739 of record RHKH01000152.1, read on the forward strand.
GGCCAGTCTATTCGGTCGGGATGCCGAGGGGATCGCTGGGACGAGTTGCGGCTTCCATAGTACCGCTTGCCCCGAAACTTCACCCGACTCTACTATTTCCATCTTTTTTGCCCAAAAAGCTGCCTTCCAAACGTACCGGCCTCTTCTCTACCATTCATAGATGCAGCTGCAGTACGACCGTGCAGGCGAGGCTCTCAGAGCCAGAGTGCTGGGATGCCATTTGGATGGGCGCCGAAGCGGCCTACTTTGCAGTCGATCGACCCTCCATCGCGGAGAAAAATGGTCACCGGAACGGCTGCAAGGGCGGAGCGATCGAGTTTCGCTCCGTCTTGGTATCTTGGGTGGGTAGCGAGCGGCTTTATATCGTCCGCACAGTAGCAGGGTGGTTCCAGAACGAAAGCGAGGTGGTTGGATCGTTCCGTGTCCTGCGGCGGTTGTCTCCGCCCCCTTCGGCGCGCAGCCGATGCGATGCGGGGACGGAGCAACCCCGAAGCCTTGGCTCAACCGCGTACCCGTTCTCTGGAATTCTGCAAGCTTGTACACATGTGAAAGAATCTTGTTTTTGTTTGCTTGGAGAGTACCGCTTTGCTGAGTCTGTTTCGTACAGAGAGGTGCTGCAGCTAAAAGCCAGCGTCAATTTCCCTTTTTCGTGTTATGGGTAGTTGAAGCTGTCGTCCGGATGCAAATGTCGAATTAAGAATTATATTTTTATATGTGGACCACTGCTTCAACTGCCAAGATTTGTCATTTTTCATGAAAGAAAAGGGAGAGGCATAGCCATGCCACGTTCTTCGCGGGAGCCTTCGACTGTATAGAAGGTTGACGGGGCAATGTGTAGACGTTTTCTCGGCCATAATCAGCATTCCTGAGAATGCTTTACAGATTTCCGCCTTGTGGCATACTTCTCGCATAGAGTGAGCCTCCGTCGATTCAAAAGAGTCTATTGTTCTGCTGAAGACCCCATCTCCGGCACAACCTCTCCAAATCAAAACATGAACTGCTTCCCACCATTCTGCAGCTTTCCCTCCTCCGCATCCGGCCCCTCCACCCCCGCCTCCCTCAGGCAGTCCTTCAACCGCTTCGCAATGGCCTCCGGGTACCCGGGTCCCCCCATCACCGGCCCCTTGCCCTCGGCTTCCAGGCGACTCGTAATCGAATTATCGACGCGGAAAAACGGGACAGGGACCGCATCATCTGATCCGCACGCGTCGGCGCACGCGCGGAAGAGCGTGTGGAAAGCCTCGTCGTTGTAGCCGCCGCCGGTGACGACGGCGCGCGGGAAGGCGGTGGTGAAGTCGTTCGAGCCGAGTTGCGTGTGCAGGCTATCCGCGGGCGGTGCGGCGCCGGCGATGATTTGCGGGACTTCTTTGGCGGAGGCGGCGAGGTCGAAGCCGGCGTAGACGACTGGGGGTGGTGAGGTGGTGTGTACATGTGCGGGTGGAATGGGGGATGGTGACGTACCGTCGTATTCGGGTTGCATGTTCGATTTGACTTGGATGGCCACGGCTTGCTTGGCGCCGCAGACGATGATGGGGATGGGGGCGGCCATGAGCGGGTAGTTGGAGAAGATTGTCGCTTGGCTGATTTTTTGAGCGGGCGCAGGGATACGGTTCCCTTGCCTCCAGTTCCTTCGCAATTATATATACGCCTCTCGGGCCGGCTTACTCATTGAGAATTCTGGAAAGTTTTAGTGGCTTAGCTAGAGCTGACGTAGGATCGATCTTATGACAGCGTCTCTATGTAAGCCACGGAGTCTACCCCGCATTGCCGCAAAACAAGCATCCGCACGCCCGACTCAACATCAGCAGCATTTCTCTATATGTACCAGGAATTATACTTACTCGTCCTTCTCAAGGAGTATCCTTGGCTCGCTGCTTCTATCGTCTTTGGTGAATAGGTTGCCTGCTAATTTTAGTGCCTTTGTGTTATAGCCCTGCAAATGATGTGTTATTCTGGGAATGGCAGTCAAGAACCTTATCTTTTCTGCATTGGTTTTTCTATGTGGAATTTAGCTTTTCACTCATGCCATGGGTATATGAAGCTATCGTCCGGATGTGTTTGTAGAATTTTTAATTCGACATCCTTGTCCGGACGATAGCTTCAGCTACCCATGACAAAAGCGGAAAAGAAATCAACGATAGCCTTCAAATGTAATGCCGCTCTGCCTTGGTGATTCGAAAGTGGAGAAGAGAAAGAATTCAATGTGGCATTCGCGGATCTGCATCTCTCGAACCGCTACCTATTATTACGCACGGCCTCAACGAAAGACCAATGTGGTTGAAAGGTTGCAAATGGCTATCGAATCTTCCTTGGCATGGAAATTTGATTGCAAATTGTGTCTAACCGAGTACGATAGTCTCGAAATCAGGTTTCGCCTCCTTCCATTCCTTGAGCGTCACCGACCCAAGCCCCGTCCTATAGGCAACGCCGTCAACACGTCTGATCCCCATGACATTCACTCTCCAGCTACGCTTATGCCTATCAGACTTATAACGTCGCTCAAGTTTAGGGTCATCATGGTCTTGAACCTTGACGAAACTCTCTGTAAAAGAAAGTGCGATCACTTCCTCATTTCCAAGCCCTTCTGAACTCCCATTTGACTGTTTCATGCCTTCTAGACCTTTAACATCCTTGGATTGGCCTTCGCTCTTATAGTCGAGTTCCAGGCGCCTTGGGAGATGAGCACATTGAGTGCGCACAAGAATGTGTCCCGGCCGGAGGCAAAGAGGGTATTTCTCAGGCCAACCTAATTGGGAAGGTGCCGATGACTGCAATCCACGACTCTGGGACCAGAAAGACTTGTAGGACTTCCAACTTGAACGAGTCCACTCCGAGTTGTGATCTCGCGCTGTGGCCTTTTCTGAGTGCGATGGACGCTCCCCTTCAAAGAAGCCTGCTTTCCACGCCCGATCTACTCGTGATGAACTGTATTCAATGTCTTTCTCACTTTCAGTACCGATGAAGCGAAGTTCCGACTTTCCATTCGCCATGCGTACATTCATAGCCCAAGTAGCGACTGGTAGTGAACTTCGAGTGGACTGGGTCTCCGAGAAATCCACTCTTCCCTTGACAGACAGCCATGACCAACTCGGGAAGACGGCATTGTCGGTTGACTGACGTGGCTTCCCCTGTCTGTCTTTATTGTGCCAGCGGAGAGCGGCATCAAATGACCGAAGGGGTGATCCGTAGGCGTGCTCTTCGCCATGAAAGCTCTTCAGTACCCCTGAGAATGCTTTCTCGATGTCAGTCTCGTAGCGCAAGGTTCGGCCAGAGTAGGCCTCGACTGATTTGAAGAAGTCTTTTATCCCACTGAAAACGCTGGTGGCGCGTGGATTGGGAGCTTCTGCAAAGATCTTGCGGGACGACTTGCGCTCGTAGAAGACACCGTACTCGGTAAAGAAAACGAGGTTTGCCGAGAACATTGCTTCTTGATACGTCCACCCTCTCTCATTCCACGCCATCCGTGGCATGATGTCTTCGATGAACGTAGGTAGCACTGCAGTCAATTTCATGCCCTGCATGCGTAGTTGTGCTTGTCCGGGCGAACGTTCAGTCGATACCCCTGGCAAGCCGTACCAGGCATCGCTCCCTGCGCCGGCAACAAAGGTGGCCAACGCACTTGCGTAGATGGAGTCCATTTGGTTGATCAGATCATACTTGGTCTGCAGGTCGTCTTGTACTATGCAGAACCGATCTACCCATAAGTAGGGGATTCTGAGCTCTGAAGCTGCGGTCATAGCGTCAAGAATGGTCAGTGGGATGCCCGCTTGCTTGAGTGCACCTGGCTTTTCAAGGTCGTGAATGTTTGCCAAGCTCGCCTGTAGTTCCCCCTCCTTCGGATCGCCCCAGACATAACTGAGTGCTGCGTATCTACAGCTCCTTGATTGTGACACGATGCAACTGTTGTCCACATCAATCACGAGGAAACTCTGAGGAGGCTGTGGCGCCGAAGTGTGCTGACTGGAGAAATTGTTGGAGTGTGACGGTGAATTTTTAGGCATGTATTCGCGCTTCCACCAGTGTAGAGTTGCCCAGTCAAACTTTGAGGAAAGGGTTGCAGGAGTGCTGTAGTGCTCGCGCGTGTCACGAACCGTGAACCGGACTACTTTCTTTGCTCCATGAAGTTCCCGGAGGGCGGGGCTATTACTGCTGAACTCCAGAAAGATAGGGTTTCCTTCCTCGGGAATCGGCTGTTGCCAGACCTGATATCGATTGGCTATGAGATTACAGAAGAACCGGCAGAGCTGGCAATGCTGCCGCGATCGTAGTTCGACAATGCTGCCCAGTTCGACTTTCAGGGACTTCAGGTTTGTATACTGTCCATTCCCAGAGCCCCATGCTGACAAACAGGTAAGGAGGTGCCGGATGCGGAGGTGCTGACAGAAAGTGCAAAAATCAAAAAGGGGGGTGTGTTGCAGACAATCCTCGCATAAGTCGTGGAATAATTTCGAATGAAAATCACTGTTTGTCGACATTGGTTCGTAATCTTGGAATTTCAGACATTCGCAGAGAGAGCAAGGGATCCCATCCCTCGGCCCGTTCGATGATTTCTGTAGCGACGCCATGCCGGCGTAAGCGCCTACGGGGCGTGCCAAGTCGAACGCTCTGGTGGTGAGATGGGGAGGTAGGCTTTGATTTCAAAAGTCTCTACTTCTGTTTCTTTTCCGAGTCGGATGTCGATAGGAGGAATAAAATTGGTGGGCTTACTCTGAGCTGGTGGGGAGGAGAAAGCGGGGTAAAAGTTGGTTGTCAGAGGCGATCAGGCAGCAGCCTTCGCTTTATCATTTGATTGGATCACATTCGAAAGTTCAGCCTTGGGAATTTGTCGCTGAGTCCCGTTGGCGAATCGACAAGGCTTAGTATTAGTTAGGCTGACACGCCGAGTCCGCAACGGAGCAGCGGATATACTGTGAAGCCCCGGTACAGATTAGTCACGTGTTCACTGAAGCCTGTTCATATCAAACAAATCATTCCAAGCACATTGATCTATTGTTTTACACGTTGCTTCGATTTTCCGAAAGTGCGTTAAGACTTTGGCGAAATGCTTGACGGTGAACCATTCCTCATTGGAGATGAGTAGCTGTGAAATGAAGAAGTAGACGATTTCCAGCATGGGCCTCACTGCTGCGTCCGCGCGAAGGATACTGATTTTGGGACCCTCGCTGCCCAGACCGGTTGCATCTGATCGCGAATCACCTCTTTGAAATATGGCGCCGGAATACACCCCTTGGACATGCGCCTGTCCTGTTGGTTCGATTGGTGGGCTGAGTCGCTCCGCTTATTCTGTTATTGATGTTCTTTGAAAATTATACTACAATATGACGCGGTGGATCGCGATATCTCGTGTTGTTGCTGAGTGACGCCTTACCACGTGGCACAGCTTCGCGCGCCTACGCGGCTCTTCATCATCCTACGAGATGCTCTAGCTCTCGTCCTCCAAACCGCTCTCTCCGACAGCGCGCCTCGTCCACCTAGGTCTCGCTACTCTATAAACATGCAGTGGCAGTAGAAGCTATCGTCTGGAGGTGAACGTATTATTTTCAATTCCATGTTCATGTATGGACAGTAGCTTCAAAATAATTATCACATATGCGAGACCAAGTCCACTGTAGCCGTCAGCCGCAAGGCCACTCCGTATACAAGACTGTATTCGCCCGTATTTCCACCAGTATATCTCCCATGTGCCGGCTGGGGATCTTTTGAGGCGCGTTGTTATCAAATGCAAAGAAAGTGCCGATGCATCCAAGTGGCTTGAAAGCATTGTCCGATCCAAGTGTTGCCACTACCAACCAGATGACAGTGTTGACCGCACTCAGTCTATCCATTCTTGGCCTTCTGGGTCTCCTTTTTCCCTTTGTATTTTCCCTTCCATTCCTTCTGCCATTTTCCGACCATTTCCCGGGCTCGTGAATATGGACCCTGTGCCCCCTTTCCTTCTTTCCCTTAGCGGGGCGGTCATGGAGGAACTCGATCTGGATAATCTTCTCTTGAGGCATATTCCTGGGTTGAAGGTCTTTGTGAGGTACATACGGGTCCCTGAAATTGTGCGGTAACGACATCGGGTAGTCAAAGATACGACGTTAGCACGAAGGAAAGAACAAAACGAAGTCGCTCACACATCATTCAACACTTTAGTAATGCTCTTCTCTATGGCCAAACGCCATTTCCGAGGCTGGGCCGCCTCGGTCCAGGGCCAGGACCAACCATTGCGCTTTCAAGCACGCAGATGTGCAAGCAGCAGAGAAAGCAAGCTTCAGCGGTAAGCAAGGATGTAGAGATTCCAGTGAAGCGGGATGGGGGAGGGTCAGAGAAGGCGGCGGGACGACGCGGCGATGCTCGGCGGCTGCAGGCGGTTCTTCCACTCTGACTGCCAATTTCCGGCCCAGTCGTCCTTCTCGTCCACGTGTCTGTGCTTCTTCTCTCTTTCTTGGACATAGCTTTCACGCCACCGCTTTACTCAATGATCCAGTCATCAGAAACTCCCGGAGTGCAGACTTCTCTCGTACCTCCTCCGGTAGCTCCGTGATGGTCTTTGCGACCGCCGAACGTCACTCCATAGGCCGACTCTCTAGCCAAGAACGACCATCGAGACGTAGACATAGTGAATGGCCGGCGAGGGCCCAGAACGTTTGGAGGCGCAGAGAGTTGGGAGGATCGGAGGAGCTCGCGCGACGGTGCGGCTTTGCTTAGCAGATGTGCACAAGACGCGCGCGGACGAACGTAGGTGAAGAAGTGGTGTGTAGCAGTAGTGTCCCCATGGCGGTCATGCGGACAGTTAATTTTTGACGGTCAGCCACCACGCTTTTGCACAGCGAGCGGTCTGCGAGGGATCCAGGGTATTCAGCGGCGGTGGGAGCAGAGCAGAGGGTCGGAGAAGAAGGACAGCGAAGCGCAATGCCTGCACGCGCAAGGCGCGCACGCGGACAAACGACACAATATTGTAGGCGGTGTGGCGGTAGAATCAGATGGCGGTATCAGATGGTTGATTGTTGGCGGCCAACTACTACACCTTCTAAGCTCGCGGCGCGAGCGGGTATGATGGTCGGAAGAGGAGGCGGCGGCGGTGCGGCGAAGCTTGCTGGCTGCACGCGAAGCGGGCGCAGATCAATACAGAAGGAACCAAGCGGCGAAGCATTGCGCGTGCGGCGGTGGTCCGAGGTGGTGCTGACGTGGGCGGTCGGTAGTTGACGGTGGGCGGGACGTCAAAGTGGAGCTGGGCTGCGCACGCCGAGTGCTCTTGCCCTTCTTGGAGATGCCGCCACCATGCAGCTCGCGTAGAGATTTCGTCCGCGGCTAACGGATTATCTGTGAAATTGTAGGCGTGGAGACGATTTCCACTACAATCTTCTGTTGGGAATCAGGGTCCGACTTTAAAAGTAGCCGGAGTGGTGCGATGACGTAGATCCGCATGATATAAAACCCTTCAAAGCCCCAGCCACTAGACTTCCACCGCCATGTTTTCCTGCCGCATTCTAATGCGGTTGCCCATCTCGGCTGCTCGCCCGCTGGGTCCGAGATGGCGTGCCACCAGTTTGCGGCGGCCCTCGCCATCGACGCACCTTAGCCATGCAACACTCTACCAACATCGGGGCCTGGTCGGAAACAAAGAAAATGACGAGGATGATGACGATGATGAAGAAGACGGGGCGATGGAGGAGGATGATGAACCCGACTTTCAAAACAACTACTTCCCCGTCAAGCTCGGCCAGGTATTCGAAGACAGATACCAGATAAAACAAAAGATATACTGGAATCGCTCCTCGACTATCTGGTTTTGCCTGGACAAGAGGTACTTCAATTCTATTAGAGTTTTGTCTGCAAGCCGGTAGCTAATGCGCTTACAGAACGAATCGCTACGTTACTCTAAAAGTATCAACTGCCATATCTACCAAATTCGATGACCACCCCGTTACCCGGGAGCTACAGAATTACCGCCATCTTCAATCAATTAACTCTACGCATCCCGGACGAACCTTTATCCTCCCTCTTCTGGATACTTTTGATATTCCTCGATCCGATGGAAGATTCCACAGATTTCTTATCAATCCATCATTCGTAACTTGTATCGTGCCCAACACGGATATCAAAAGCGACGTCCACGCCGCTCTTCAGGCACTTGACTTCCTACATACGGCCGACATGACCCATTGCTGTACGTTAACGCGGGGCTTCCATAGAGCATCGCGGTAGAGCAGCTAATGAAAGGACAGGTATCAACCCGTTGGACGTAACCCGAGGAGTCTCAGATGAACGGGTTTTCGATGACGTAGTTTTCCAGACCTTTTCCGATCCCACGGTAATCAAGGGCCATCCCGTCTACGACGGAGAAGCTATCCGTGTCAATTCGGCGTCCTACAATCTCCCAATGCTGTCTGGTCTTGACTATTCACGCATTGGGTCTCTGAACTCACTTGAGAATATCCAACCGCCGTGCTATCAAGCTCCAGAGGTCGTGCTGCAGACTGGCAAATATTCCCATGCAATCGATATCTGGAACCTCGGGTGCTTCGTATGCCCCTAGTCCGTACCCGCCCAAACAATTTCACGGCGCTAACAGACCATATCAGGTCTGCTCATGGGGAAACTCGTGGAATCTACTATTCTACCCATACGACAGTGAGGAGGGCGACTATTCCGCCTACCTCCACCTGGCGCAAATAATATCCCTCCTCGGCCCGCCGCCGAGCGAACTGCTTGCAAAAAGCTCTGCTTCGCCTCTGCTATTCAGTGATGCGCGTACGTATATGTACAAATCAACGCCGTCTTTAGCTCATTGATCTGCAGGCGACTTGATCCCCCCCGCGGAATTAGATCTCAATGCCCTTCATGCCGCCTTATACCCCATGCGAAGAGAATGGACAAGCAGCCGCTGGCCAAGGAAGATTGCCGGATTTCCAGGCACAGAGATGGAGTCGTACCCCGCTCATCCGCTGCCGGTACGCTCGCTAGAAGCACTACCGTGCGTGCGTGATCAGCCTGAAGAAGAAAGAGATAACTTCATAGACTTCATACGCCGAATGCTTGTATGGCAGCCTGGGCAGCGGGGAACTACGGCAGAGCTTCTGCATCATCCATGGCTAAGAGATTTCCGTTCTCTGGGTGTGTTTCGCAAAGTATACTGTGGCCTGCCAACTTACGACGGAATTTGATGGCAACGGGTATATTCAATCTATTTGATGCGGTAACGAACAACAACTAACCGGGCATGGAACGCATATATCTTTACTCCAAATATACTCTGAAATTTGTTCAGTCTGTCTTTATTGTGGTATTAAAAGAAACTTCAGTGGCCTGCTTCCCCGCTTCAAGTCCTTGATTACTCCTTGTATTCAGAGTAGCCCCGCCAGATCCACTCCCCTCATCCCCCTCCCCATGTCGTTGTCCCTCCACCGAAATATTCATCACTGGAAACAAGCATGCGCCATTATTGGGGTCGTCTTCTGTAGTCAAGAGTGATAACCGTGACATGAGGTTCCAAAGAGTCTTAGCAAAGGTCATAAACTCATCTCATTGTACGTTGGTTAACTCATTTCAGGCGAAAGAAAATAGACTTCTGACGTCATGCTGACCTCCGCTATGTTTCATTTTCCCGGAAGCCGTAACTTTGAGGTACACTCTGTGGGGGAGGTCCGCGAAAGTACTTTGCTCCGATGATGGGTGATTCAGTCTGTCTTTGCCTTCTCGTATCTCTCCCAATTGTACTTGAATGGCGTGGACCCAAAGTTCGCTCTCACCCGAACGCCTTTTGATGTCATGCCCACCACGGGGAAGAGCCTGCCCTTAATGCTATCCCCAACCCACGCATTTTCTAGTTCCATATCTTCGTTAGTGAATCGTTTTTATTTTCACACCCAATCAAGGCGGAAGTGGGACAACAGAAAGAGTGTCGGAAATAGACTCACTGAGCTTCACGCCGTTCTTCGTAGAGAATATCAACCGATTGGCGAAATCAACGCCTGCACCAACAACGTCACCCCGCCCATACGTCTCACCGTATTTCATGTCATCAGGGTAATTGAGCATGGAGTGTGTGGCCTGGCTGAACTTGCACCCGTCGTCGCCATGGTAAGCCCAGGATGCGAAATTACATTCGGACCAGCCTGGGAAGACACCATCTAGTGATGCGTATTTGGAGCAGAATCCCACAGCCATCCAGCTTGAGGTGTTTAGCAAGTCAGCCTTTAGCTTTGTGCAGGCAAACTAAGAAAAGAACCAGGAGAAAAGGGACGACGTACTAATTCTGTTTAGAGTCTTCGCACTCCACAACGGTGACTTCGTAGTAGTAATGGTCCCTACCTGCGGGAATCGGGCAGTCCGCACGCACTGACTGCAACTGCCATGAGTTCTCGACATCCTCTGGTGTTTCATGTTAGAAATTGAATCGTCCCAACCGAATTAGTGCATATCTACACTCACCTTTCGACGCAGTAATAGCAGCACCACCACCAAACAGCTCCAAGCCATCCTCGAACACGTTGAGACACGGTATTTTATCGATTGCGCCCCAACGACTCGGAGGCCCATGTGACAACAGGCCGATGATGTTCTGGCGGCCCTCCTGTACGGCGAGTAGCAGCGGCGTGCACCCATTCTCATCCTCTACATGTATAAGATCAAGTAACAGGCGGCACACATCCTCTATTCCCTTCTCGATGGCCCAGCCGAATAGTTCGAGACGTTCACCTCGTGGAAGGGGCGGGCTCCTTTGCCACAACGCAGTGATGATGTCGCTCTATTCGGCGTTCCCATCGTCGAAGGTCGTCCTCTAGCCCTCCATAGCGCATGCTAGTGGTGTTCTACCGTCGTTGTCGAGCGCAGCGGTATCCGCGGCGTCGACGACATCGGAAAGCATTTTGACGACGTTCGCGTGGCCGCGGTATCCGCGGCGTCGACGACATCGGAAAGCATTTTGACGACGTTCGCGTGGCCGCGGTGAGCGGCTGAATGGAGCGGCGTGGCGCCTCGTTTGTTCCGCTGGGAGCATAACAGCTTAGCGTCGCCGCTGTGCTCGAGAAGGAGGCGCACGCAGCCTTCGAGCCCTTTGGCTGCGGCACGGTGCAGGGGGGTCTGGCTGTTGATGTCAGAGTCTAGCAGAAAGTGTTTCTCATCACCATCATCACCGTCATACTCTGCTTCCGTCTGTTTCACCTCCTCCTCCTCCTCCTCCTTCTCCTGCTTCGCATCCTTTTCTTCTTTTTACTCTTTTCTCTCCTACCCCTCCTTCCCTTCTGAACTCACTTACTTTGGCTTCCTCTTCACCATAGCGCGCTCCTTCTAGCTCTTGAGCAGAAATTCGAGGATGGCATCATTCCCGAACTCGGCAGCCTGGGCCGTCGGCGTACGCAGTTTCTGGTCCCGTACTAGGATCTTGACGCTGCCTCCGTCGATGAGAAGCTTCACGAGCTCGGGGTTCTGCTCGGCAACGGCCGCGTGAAGAGCGGCCCAGCCGAAGATGGTCTCCGGGTCGTCGACGTCGGCACCCCGGGCCACGAGCAGGTGGGCGATAGCAGTGTTGCTCGTTTTGCAGGCCTTTTCTAACAGCTTTTGGTTATCCGTGCCGTCCGCCCGCACGTCGGCGCCGTGATCGAGTAGGTCTTTGACAGCAGTTAGTGCAGCGGTGTCTCGGCTTTGCTGTCCCGAGAGTCGATGTCAACCAGGCCCTGTTAAACACGTCCTGATGGCCCTCGAGTAGTAGTCGGCATAGATACAAGCTCCGCTGATCCGTGACCCAGTGTAATGACGTATAGTCGTTGTTGTCGTGGAGCCCTGGGGTGCGCCAGCCAGCACATCTCCATGTAGCCTCCGGGTGCATTCTTATTCGAGACTAGCACGAGCGGAGCCCGCCTACACTGATGATTCTACCAATGTATCATTTAACGCAGAACTCGAAAATTAAGATTTTGTAAGAGATATCTTTGATAGTATCGGATAAGAATTCGCAAGTTTCCTTGTGGATGAAGAGGCAGTTGAGAAGCATACGGAAGGCTGTCTAAACAATGCTCGCCAGCTCCGGCGTGTAGATCATGCTCTACTCGACCAGCTGAAACATCATATCCAACCGCGTGAGGATTAAGCCGATATTGTACTCGAACAACTATTTGCCGCAACTGGTCTTCACCTTGTGCGTTGCCTACTTGGCGCTGGTCTGGTCTCCTGCCTCCTTGAGCAACTGAATTTTCTCCGGGAGGGTGATGGTACCACGACTCCCGCTCACCGATGTTATTGCACAGCTATCGTTTAGCGTTTTTCTACGGGTCATGTTAGAGCTTTGCCCTAACTCACCACATCACGCCTTCAGTGTGGATTATCCGAGGGCAAAAGAGGTACTAGAATATATGCAATTAGCGATTAATCAAAGGTGGCCAGTTAACAAAGCATGTCGGGAACGCATGTTCGTGACAGGTCATGTGGGCTACACCACTCTATTCCGTTGGCCCACCTTACTGTGGATAAGATGGGGTATTGGGTGGAACTAACAGACGCTCAAATCTATGAAGGATAACATAGGTGGGTAATGGAAGGTCCACACCAGAATACTTAATTATTCATTCTACATCTACATCCGGACAATCGCTTCAATTGCCCGTGATATGATTGCATGACAGACTTGCGCGAGGATTCGGCTAGAAAGCTCCCTGTACCAATAGCTCTCCTTGCAAATCTAAGCCGCTACACCAGAATAGCTTACTAGCCACCCATTACCTCTATCCGCTACAGAGTATTGGACATCATTCTATCAACGTGGACTAGACTTTGAACAATTGGATACACCCCACTATGCGCCAAATTTTTTATCAGCGCCGTGGAGTCACCATATATCTATCCAGCCACTTCACTTCAGCTTTGAAGCGGCGGGTCGTTGGCTCCCTGTAAGTAGATCCGAACTCGACCCATTGGTGCCTGAATTCGAAAGACTGTAGCACGTCTCTGTACAAGCGTAATTCGCCCATTGGACTGTGAATTCAGAGCGGCAGCGGATACTGACGGCGCTGCTCATTGCGCAAGCTGCAGCTGGTTGAGAAGGCATCGAGGCATTACGCTGATATATTTGTGCTGAGTCTTTGCATAGAGGTATATGCAGCCCAACTTTCAGGTGGCCAACAGCGCGACTTTAGAACAGAAAGTACTGTACCCATATGGGAAACGTGACAGGCCGGATAGGCTAAAATCTGCTGTTAGAACTCCGCTGAAGCCATAGATCATATCTAATACCCTTATATGATAGCTGCGGTAGATGGAGAAGCTGCCCCGTACTACAGTCAAGAAACACTGTTCCTCTACTTGCCTCACTTGCTTACCCGGTTACTGTTTGTCCCTCTCACATAGCATGAAAACCCCGATAGTCCCCAAAAAATCCAGGCTATCCTTCACGGAGAATGGTACTCTTTTAGCGTCATCAATACCGCCATACTTTCGGTCCAGTCTCGCTATATCCCTGGCCCTCAACCGGCACCGCTTTGGTGGGAATTATGGACAGCAGTCTCTATTCTTCCACATTGAAAGTAACGTCAACAACAGAAAAGAACGTCATTCAATAATTGAGATATTACAGTACTACGTTTGACTTTACAGATCTACATTCTCAAAAAGTATCGCGTCGCAAATATTGGCAGTAAGAGGAAAGAAAAAGAGCCAGACACAGCGTTATTCCACATATAGGGATGACTAATAGCTATAGAATGGGGTACCCTTTTGAACGTAGCTCTCTCTAGTTGATAGAATAGAGCGTGTTGTCTGCTAGAGGACTAAAAACTCGTTAGAACTTTCCCAGAAAGCTTAATATTAAGCTTTTCCCATTTCTTTCCGGTCACAACCTCATGCCTACATCTTTACTCAACTCCGCTCCACAATTGAAAAACTTGTGTGCTAAGGATTGACCCATTCATGGAGGAAATAGCGTATCAGAAAACAAAAGGCGACGGAGTTCCTATATAAGAATAATATGAGAAAAGAGCAAAGTTTGGACATGCGACCAGCTTTGTACTCAGCAATTTCCCCGAGGTTGTTTCGTGCTGCTCTCTTGAACTTCCGTGCCAACAATTTCTCCCTCATGAGCTATTCCTCGAGCATCTCCCCTTCCGCATCTTCAACAGAAGCAGTCGGCTGACCACTGCCACTGACAGTTCCTGTGGATAGTGATTGCTCGGGTGGTACCACTTTACTCGAGGATTGCTCAGAGTGTGGTGGATTACCATCGGAACTGTCTCGAGGAGATGAATGTGCTTGTCTGGAGCAAACGACATCGGCTTTTTGTGGTTGTAGACCAATGGCAGCCTTTAATTTGTCTTTTTGTCTTTTCGCCGTTCGCTTGATTCCGGGTTTCGTGAGCTCGATCTTGTGCCGGAAGATAACTGCTCCCTTAGCTTCAAGTCCCTGGCCATTGGTCAATGAGATGGATTCTCCAGAATACTGAAGCTTTTGGGAGATGTCAGAGTGACGATCCTCGCTTTTACTCTCGCTTTCACATTCACATTTCTGGAAGCGGTGTTCCGATTCTGGCCAGCTAATTGTGGCGGTGAGCTTTCTGGGTTCGGCAGAATCCTTGCATCCGTAGGATTCGATGATCTGGATGATGTCAGAGACACAAGCTGCGAGGTAGTAGCTGTCCGTCGGAAGTTGAGCCCAGTGATCGCAACATGCAGCGCTGGGTGCCGGTCTGATCATTTCACCCAAGCCTTGACCCAGAAAGACGACCGCGCCGATATCGTTCACCAAGTCGACCCAGCCGGTGTCCATGCCCTGGATGGTAGCAACTGCTGAGCTGCAGTCTCTAGAGGAGATGACGTCGTTAAGGTACCATCCATCAATGTGTTTTCGTGCTCTGCATTCGAAGCTCTTTCCAGCTTGGCTAGCTGCAAGGCTCTGGTGGTCAATCATTTTCTCGAAGGCGTTGTACATTTGCTCCACCAAATCTTGGAAACAGAAGTAGGCCTTCGATCCGTCCTGATGTTTTCCATCCGCATAGATATGGAGCTTTTTGTTGCAATCGTCGGTCAGGACGTCAATGGCTGACCTGGTGGTGTTCCTTTGTGGAGCCTCTGTCAGGGCCTCGGACGTATTTTCAAGTTTGCTGCTGAAGGCCCCATCTTCTTTAGCTCTCCAGGCAGACCGAGCGAGGTGGAGTAAGGCAGTGGTCCCGTTGAGTAGCCACGCTCGTTTATATTTTTCGTCCCAGAGCACTGCGAACTTTTCATGCATCCATTCGAGCCGCGGTATGTATGCCCCTCTGGTTATATGAACGGGTCTGTCCTTGATGCCAATGGCTACGTTGAGGCCTCCTGTGATGTACTGTCCGAAAGAGAGAGAGATGCTCTGGAGAGTGCAACCCTCGCTGGGCGATGGTAATTGCGGTTTTGCCAAGCTGCGTTCTGTCTCGCGTGACCCTGAATAACATTGTGTTAGTATCAGCATAAAATGAAGTGATTTGATGATCTTACCGGCAAGAAGCTCGGCCTCGGAACACCATCCAACAATGTGTCGGGCTTGCTCCAGTATAGGGATTGAAACATCGATGTCAGACTCAGGTGCCTCGAAATAGGAGATATGTTCTCCGTCTTTCTTGCATCGCAAATGCCAGATAACGACCCCCTCTTCATTTCTCTTGGTGGGGTAGAGAATCGTGGAAAATCCCTTGATGAACAATTTGCCGTTGAACTCATCAATTCGTTTCGTGTCGGTGAGAGCCGTAATGATCTCCAGAGGTATCTCCAAGCCAGTGTCCTGCTCTGACCTCGATGGAATGGGGAACCCTTCTACAACGACTGGATTTCGGAATAGGCTCTGCCAGCATTCACCGTCCGCAGGAATGGTACCTTCCTCAGATGATTTGAAAGTGTACCCTATATTGCAGTCAAACTCTGCGATATTCTCGAGGACGTCTGCCGTTCGAGGACGAAGGTGGAAAAGCATTGGAGTGCAGAATGCGACAGACTCGGATGGAGAAGTGCGAAGAGCGGCACTGATCCATCCAAGCTGCTCACCAACCTCTTGAAGAGCAGATGAAGTTCCGGATGCTTCAACAAGGAACTGAGAATGTTCCGTCTTCGATGGTTCCATCCACGCTGTTAAGGTTGTTCCGGAGGAACCTTCTAAAAGAACCATTAGCATCTGCGCAAAGATATGCAGCTAAATACTTACATCGCACTTTTTTATGTGGCTCTCCTGCTACGGTAGCTTGTACCAACTGTAGTATCTCCTTTCCAGTCGTGGGCCATTTTTGAAGCAAGTACTGTGACGTTGGCAATGCTTGCGCATTCCTGGATGACCCTGTCAGGGTAATTGCTTTCCCGATTGCATCAAACGCATCCTCTTGGTACTCCTGCTCCTTGACAAATCCTAATGGGTCCCAACGGATATGAAAGGTCAGCTGAAAGATCTCAACTGGTCTTTGCAGAGTAGTATGGGAAAAGTGGGATAGAGAGGAGGCAATCGTATTCCCATTGATTCCGATAGGTTGTACTTGCAGATTGGAGACTTCATCGGTTGCACCGGTCGGAATGCCTCCTAGATCACAGCTTGATCTTTAGCTGTCATTGAGCTGGGGAACGACATCTGGGATATTGCTGCTACCCTCTTTCTCGCTCCTGTTCGATGTAGGTTCGGTTTCACTGTATTTCCACGTTAATCAGTCGGCCACACGCCAGCTTGGTACGGACCTACGAGTCTTCGCTCATTTGCTTCAAGCTCTCGGCAGTAGCCCTCAATGTTGCGTTTGACAACAACTTCCAGCCCGGCGTTTCGTTCTTTTTCGCGTAGGCAGAAGCTAGGTGACCTTTTGAGTCTGCCTTCAGAGTGTCCACTCTACGCTTCAACAGCAACCTGACTACTTCTTCGTACTGCCCTTCTGTTTGCTTCCCTTTCACTGCGAAGTGAAGTGCCGTCCAGCCGTTTTCATCCTGTGCGTTCTGATCAACTCTCCCCAGTAGCATTTCAACAATCCCTTTGGCGCCATGAGCAGAAGCGAAATGAAGCGCCGTTCTCCCCTTCTTGTCGATGGCATTTGGATTTGCACCTTTGAGTAGCCCGTGGACAACGCCTTCGTGTCCTCTCTTGGCTGCAAAGTGAAGCGGCGTCCGGCCGTCCAGGTCCTCGACGTCGTATTGCGCTTCCATCCCACGCAGAAGGGCTTCGACCATCCCCACGTTCCCGCATCCAGCCGCGTAGTGGAGGGCTGTCCGTCCTTGGGCATCCTGAATTGCGACTTTGGCCTTCCTGCGTAACAGGATGTCGACTATTGTCTGTTGGTTATTTCCAGCTGCGCAGTGAAGAGCAGTCTGATGGCTGTGATCCAGAAGGTTGATGGTTGCAGGCTCAAGATTGAGCAAATCCCGTACGATACCTGAGTGCCCACGTGCGGAGGCCTGATGTATTGCCCCTACAGCTCCGGGCTTTGCACCGCTCTCGACGAGAGGCCTCACGCTGTCTTCTTTGCCGTCTTTACATGCCTGAATCAATCTTTCATCAGACGTCATGGAATCCGGGCTGCTGCAGTCGCAAGTCGGTAGTGCAGAGCCTGAGAAAGACGATAGATCCGCCTTCAGCTGAAAAGCTTTAGGCCGTTCCTCCCGGTCCTCATGCAGCATTTCTCGACAGAGTGAGAGCACTTTGCGGCGCCAGTCATCCTCCGGTGTCCGCTTGATCTTTTCCTCGAAGCCATCCATCCATTCGTGTACCTCAGTGGTCTTTTTGGCATAAGAGGGACCCCCGTCTGATGCCAAAACCCTTTTGAGGTCTTGTAATTGGCAGACAGAGAATTCGGCAACGAGCATCTCAAGGAATACGGCTCCCAAAGAGAAAATGTCTGCTGAACGGCCACGAGTACTTCCTTCGTCCACTTCAGGGGCGCAGTAGGTCGCTGTGCGCCCTCGGGCCCACTCTGGGATGGTAGTTGAGAGAGTCTGTCCCAGGCCCATTTGCGATACACCAAAATCAGCTAAAAGGACCTTCCGTTTGTCAATGAGGATGTTTGCTGGCTTGATATCCCGGTGGCGAATCCCAATGCCATGAATGTGGTCAACGACGTTGATCAAACATGCGATCCACTGTTGAATCTGGCGGGGGTTGGTATCCCTTGGTCTCTTAGCCGTGAGATAGTCTTGGATACTCCCAGATCCAGCCCGTGCCATGACCAGTGCCAACGTAAGTACTTTCCCCTGAACGGCAAACGCGTCGACGTACTTCACGACATGACAATGTTGGGCATATTGAAGGGTCTTGACTTCCTGGAGAAATTCGCGCCTAGCGTTGTCGACAGATTCGTCATCAAGTCTGATGTTCTTTTGAGCGTATGGCCAGTCCTTGGAACCGGGCTTCCTGGCCTTCCGCACAACGACGATGGCAGTATTCCCAATCGAGCTTCCCAGGCTGAAGCCTGCATCTTTTTGACTGTTGTGTGTGGTAAGACCGGTTTTCATGGTGAAAATGCTTGGGTTTGAATCGGAATTTTGCGTTGTCCTTCTGTACGAATGCGTGGAGCGAGGCAAGGCTCTTGCACTGAATTTGGTCTGAGCTCAAGGCTTCATAATGAGGTTTAGAGTAGTGTTGGTAGAGTATGAACAACGAGACACAAGAGAATTTTCTAGGATGGATCGCTGGTGGACTGGTTCGAGGTGAGATACGGGTCATACTTATAGGTAAATTGGCCATGGCAGATTTCCGGCAGTCCCCATGTTCACCTCTCCTGTGATGGCCATTTGCTGCTTTGACTCCGACTATTTTTTGTTGGGCACGAATGAGGCTGGCTCAACCTGGTAATGTCATGAAGCATCTGGCCTCTTTGCCTCATCAAAGCAGGCGTCAAGTGACCCCGAAGGCTGCCGTAGAACACTGCAGCTAGTGGCCGGGATGAAGGCTTTGGTGCCCAGCTGTGGTTATAGATTGCCGTATCATGAAAAGCCTATCTTCAGAGCCCCCTGTTAAAGGATTCACGATCCTCGCACTGGCATTCGGCTGCAACTGCTCTCTGCACGGGGTGATCCTGGGGACGAACGCTGTCATGTAGAGTTGCAGAGCATCACGATCAGGGATTTGTCAGCTTATAAGTGTAACCTGATAGGATGGGCATGCTGCCGGCTGCTGTCTCTGGCAGTTGACGAGCCTTTTATAGGCGGAAAGTTAAATGAGGAAGGCAATAGCCACACCACTTTCAACGTAAGTAATGCAATATTCTTGTTGCTCATGGGTGTAATTGCATTTTCTCCACCCTCTGACGAATAGGGATCATTTGTTCTTCCAAATATGTAAGCATAATGATTCACCAGAATGCTCAAAGCTAGATAGCATAGCTAATCCCAGTAATCTTAGTCACGTTGAGTGCTAACATGGTTGTTGCGCTGGTCTCAAGACGCGGAGTGGTACGATTGAGGCTGAAGAGGGCGGGCTGTTGCGCATCAACGAAGCTGTGCGTTTCAATAACTGCTACGAGCTTAATCCGGTGCTTGGCACACCCAATCGTGTTACATTTTTTGCAGCAAATCGGGTCGCTGCAACTTTTCAATTGGCCAAATAGCGCTAACCGAGATGCCGTACAGTCCCATTTCTGTGAGTGATCGGCGATCGAGGTGTACATGAAACCGGAATATTGGCACGATGAATTTACACAGCCGACCTCGCCAGGATACGCTGACCAATGCACTATGCATGTTTTCCCGAAGGAAGGCGAAGATCCGATGTTATGCAGCCTGCACCTCAGCGCGAGAAGTGGGGCAACACAACATGAACACGCCGCACAGCCTGGACACGTCAGAATCCCGTAAGCGGGCGCAGTCTCTCACTCTCAATGACATGCTACTGCCTGTATGACGGCAGCCACTAGCAAGCGCTAAGAACGACCCATACATGGCCGTACCCGTCCGCTGTGTAGCTAAAACAGCCGCTCAGCTACTCTAGAAACGCAGATTTTTATTTCGATATTCACATCAAAACTCTCAAGGCACAATTTCTCCCATAGATATATTTGGCACTGTCATCACTTCTGGTACTTTGATCCTGAAATTCCTCGGGGCCTGCGCCGCTTATCCAGATGAGGCAAAATCCCTTAAGGCTCGCTTCGACTGGGACCTGCGGGCATTACAGGCAATCGGAGCCTACTTCGACCAAATACAGGCAAAAGATGCAAAAGGCGAACTCTCGTCCGATGATGCAGCACTACTGAAGCGGACAGGGGATTATCTCGACACTCTCGTCAGCAAGGCAGAGCGGAGTCTTGGCAAGATTGAACGAAAGGGCCTGCTGCATGGAGCAATCAACCGGACCACGTGGATCGCAAGGCAGTCGGACCTGCGGGAGATGGAGAAGGAAGTTTACGAATGGACGAGACGCTTTGACGTACGTGTTCTAGGCCTTCCACCGGAGCTTCGGACCATTATTCCCATTGCTGGAGAAGTGAAACCCCCAACCGTTGTCAGATCCAACAACAGGCTTCGTCGGTTTCTTGAACTGGCCTCGAAGGACAAAGCGACCCGGGCCAATGAGATGCGGTTGGAAAATTCTGACGGGCTCGCAGCCGAGATTACCAGTCTGGGCGACGTCTCCTTCATGCCTCTCCAAAATGGGGATAAGCAGCTTATCTTCGCAAGCCGTACTGTGTCCCCAGCGGCCAGGCCCGGCACACCCTTGTTTGATAAGCTTGACGCAGAGATGAGTATGCTTGCAGCAGCACTCAATTGCCTGGACCCGGATGCGGACATTCCACTTCTCAAGGTAGAATCATACTTCTACCACGCGGACAGTGGACAGTTCCTCTTTGCTCAGATTCCACCGCATCCCACTCTCTCAATGATGACTTTGAGGGACGCTATCTGTGGAGACAGCTTCCCCGAAGTTGAAGCCACTCTCAATCAGCGCCTAAGACTGGCGCTAAAGCTCACCGAATCCGTTCTCTTCCTTCACTCGGCTGGCTTTGTCCATAAGAACATCACTACACTCAGCGTCGTGGTACTCCAGCGGCTAGACATGCTTCCAGACATCATACCTTCGACATACTCCTCCCTCGACAACGCGTACCTTATGGGCTTTGATCTGATACGTGGACTTGAGGCGAGGACATCCAAGGAAGGCGCGGTCAGAGACGCCGACGAAGAGCCACGGCTGATTTGGGACTTTGACCTGTTCCAGCACCCAGACAGGCTGCAAGGAGAGGGCAGCTCGAGGTACACTAAAACTTACGATGTGTACAGCCTCGGCGTTGTGCTTCTTGAAATCGGCTTGTGGGAGCCACTCTCGGAAGCTGTTCCAGATTTGGACGAAGAAGATCCATCGAGCTGGGTCAAGGAACTGGAAGGAGCTGTTTCTAAACTGAGTCCTAGAACAGGGGAGAGATATCAGCGTCTGGTTGGATGGTGTCTCGGGATGGACGGTAGCGAGATTGTGAAGGGGACGGAGTTCGTAGAGCAGGTGTTGGATCCTCTCGAGGAGATGGTGAGTTCCCTGTCTTGATGGTGCTCGTGGTCACGCAAAGATGCTACAACCTGCCATTCTTCCCGGTTTATGAGTATGGTAGCTGAAAAGAGGAGCAAGAATGTGTCAACCTCTACTTTTCATTTGTGTAATGAATCTTTCCCTTCCTCTCACTTCTCATTTAAAGAAT
Source organism: Lasiodiplodia gonubiensis (assembly GCA_009829795.1). Taxonomy (NCBI): domain Eukaryota; kingdom Fungi; phylum Ascomycota; class Dothideomycetes; order Botryosphaeriales; family Botryosphaeriaceae; genus Lasiodiplodia; species Lasiodiplodia gonubiensis. The sequence goes on from RHKH01000152.1 coordinate 27,325, forward strand.
AGAAACATGAAGAGAACAGTAAGCCGCTTAGTTCGAGAGCTCAACATTATACAATTTCATTACAATGTCCTCCGCCGCAAAGTACTACGAACCACACAGAGGTATTTCCAGATTAAATGTGGACTATTCTATAGTTATCGACTGGGACGTTTGACAAATAGCCGGCCGCCAGCAGCTTGACTTGGTATTTACGGAAAGGCGTCCCACGGCCAGCAGTGGAGCGTAAGCATATACAGGACGAGCTGTTCGCAAACCAACCAGAGAGCACTGTATGATCCACAGGTAGATTTCGATGCAGCCCATGCTGGCTTGTAAATGATTGGCCTGCTTCTCTTACCTCTAAGTTGCGGAGTGGGGAGGAACGAAGGCGGGTTACAACTCTTACCGCTGCTGACTGCAGCAACCCCGCACCTCGTTTTTGTTGACACGTCACCACTCTCTGGTCTATCTGCAACTAATCGGTCTCGATTTCTACAGGCCTTGCATATACATGGCTAAGCGAGATGTTGATCAATTCCTCGCCTGGCATGGCACGCACAGCTGTCCGCTAGTTTATCGATGCGCCGGGAGTTCCCGCAGCTAATGTGAAGCCCAAAAGTGGCTACCATACATGCGGGTTCTCTGCTAGCCACAGCCTGACACTCTGTCGGCTCCAAAAAGAAACGCCTACAGCTACTCAGCCCGCGGCTAGCTGCACGAAGATGTCAAGAGCAGCAGAGATCAGCACAACGCAGTATATTCGCTCAGCAGCTCGTTCCGAGAGCTTTCAATCATCTTCCTTTTAGTAGACTCTGTAGAAAATAACTTGACTTGTAGAAAAGAGAAAAGAAAGGAATAAGAAATATGCGCCCGCTCAATGCGGCCTGTATATGATATAGCAAAATTGAGCGTTTCATTTTTACCCCACCAAAATATCTGTGCATTCTTCACGCGAACCTCCGAGCCAAAGCAATGAATATCTGGTTTCGGTTACCTGAGGTCTCTCTGTGCAGGAATTTATCCAAATAATTTATCCTGATGCCTGCAAGTCTCCCCACTGCTATCAGTTGTTCCGGCATCAACGTAGATGGTGGGCATGAGAACTTGTAGAGATCCCGTGCATGCTTTGGTTCGTCTCATCTTACGCCAGGTTATCAGTCCATTAGACTGATCGACCGCAGCAAGTCTTTTGTGTTGATTGGCCTGGCTGTTTGTGTAACTGATCAGCATTGGCCCCCGCCGCAAGACTCCATCCAGCAGCCCCACGCATTTCCCGCTGCTGATCTTCGCTATCTTCAGCAACGCATTCTAGAGACCGTTTCCCGCCCCCAGGGACACCTATCAGCTTGCTATACCGTCCCAGCTCCGCGTTAGCCCAGGCGCTGTGCATCGTTACCTGCCAGGCAGCCTTCTGCCTTGCCACCGCATGTTGCATGAGTGCATCGCCTTGCGATCAGCCCAGCTGATAGCATTGTTTCGCACAATCATATGCCAGCTGAATTGGCATTTTCGGAACTGGGCGCAGTGTCTTATGCTCGATGACCACTCCGGCCTGATCTATCGATCAGGGTGTCTTCACGCTGTATTCGAGCTTCTTCTCATCGGACTGCGGAACGCACCCTGGCCTCCTCGAAAAGCAGCAGCGGGGTGTAACGCGTATGCGTCAAGGGTGGGGATCCGGTAATGGAGCTACAGTTGATACACACTGCGAAGAAGTCAATTTACGATAGATAATCAAAGCATAGAAGCAAAACCTGGCCCATATGCCCAGTTCCCCGAGCAAAGTAATTGATGAAGGAGCCTCAAGAATGCGAACCGATCAGCTAGGTCATTTGTACAGCATAGCCATGGGCGGTAGCAGACAATCGTATTGTTGCTAGCGTCACAATCAAAGCCTCGTAGATGCAAGGCTAATGCCTCAAATTAAGACAAATCATTGCGCCAGAAAGGCTTTGCTGTCACACTTGGTTCAGTGCGGCAAGTGAGGCGCGGTAAGGACAGGGGCCGCAGCCGATGGCTAGCGAGGACTTGTTTTCTTTTCCTTTGGCCCGTCACACCAGGAACACAACACTACAGTTACGGCACGGCATAGCCCGAATTGTAGCACTATTACAAAGTATCCGCACATTTAATTAATTTTAGCTTGGTGAAATGAGGCTTGGATCTTGCAGTTGACCTTTTTTTTTATTTAACTTCATGTGGACCACGGAACCTATCGCTGAATCCACACCTCGAAGCAACGGGCTCGAATCGCACTATCTTCCGCCTTACAATGGAGTTAAGAAACAATACGGACTTAACCTTGATGCCTGTTGTGGACTCGAGTAGTATCTCGAGCAAAAGTTCGCTTTCCCATAGCCAACGCGACAGCTATGACCGTTTGATGAGTTCCTACGGCCATAATTCGATAGATGGAGCCGGGACTACTGCGATTACACGACATCTCAAATCACAATCCCTTCACCGCCAACTACACCTGGTGCCAAGGGCGAAGATGTCGGCAGTAACGGTGTCGAGTTCCAGAATGGGCGCTTGCCCAGTACCCTGAGAGACTGGTAGTGGGAGATAGGAGCAGCATTATTCAGCCTTGCCTGCGTTGACTCTATTGCGGCCATTCTCTCCACAGTACAAGACGATGCCCGCTCAGAATGGAGATTTCTGGTACTTCCGAATTCCCTCTCCTCTGTGCGATAATTTCAAAGCTGTCAAAAGCCTCCTATATGGCCCCGGTGGCGTCCTGCATTAGTCAGCTCGATTGGATCCACTTTATACACGCGCCGGTCACATGTTCAGGTGTTCGACAACGTAAGCCGTGGTCCTTAGGGGGCGCTGGTTTTGCTGTGTATGGTCCATGCTCAGAAGTGGCTTGTCACGTAGGGTGCTATCATCACGATCGTAGCACTCGCTGTGAAGCCATTCGTTCAGGCCGTCATTACGCATCCTCAGCGCGAGGTTTTTCTATTTGGCCAAGCTGGCTTTGGGGCCACATGCGTCTACGGTCAGACCTATAGCGAATATTTCACATCAGATAAATGGGAGAATAGTGCAGGTATGTCTTTATCCATACTTTGCATTCACGTGTTGATTATTTGCAGCATTAGAGGTGTCTAGTAATTTATTAGATCCTAAGATCCAAGAAGCAGTTCTGAACGACGTTTATAATCTAGACTCCCCCGTGAAGTTCTAATGCTCGACCGGGAATTGTTCTTGGCCAGCTTTCACTACGATTTAAGCCTATTACCAATGTCGACACGTATCTACAGTCCCGTCTCGCAGCCAACAGCTAGCGCGAATATAGTAAGACCCTAGGTGTAACTATTCCGGTTCTTTCTTAGAAATAATGCATATGTAAGTATGTGAAGCTATCATCCGGACGTGTATGTAGAATCTTTAATTCGACATTCTCGACCGAACGATAGCTTCAGTCACCCATGACATGAGCAAAAACAAACCTAGACTCAGGAAGGCGTAGCAATGCCAAAACAGAGTGGCTGTTCGGTCTCAACAACACCTCTTCCTCCTCCTCCGTACCGCTTCCCGGAAATGGCACAGTATATCGATAGGCAGGGCTTCCGCCTCCTGTCAAAGTATGTCGCGGAGATCTTCAGCTCAGCCGCTGACACTGAATTCGGCAACGCACTCCGATCTTCATCCAACATTACCGAAACCATCGCCAATATGTCTTCCAGCATCATGTACGCCTTCGGCACGTCCAAATTTGCCAACCAGACGCTCGGCTTCGCGGTCACAACGGAGCAATACATTCACGTACGCTGGGCCTGGTTAACGCTCCCCATAGCAGTGGTAGTCATGGGGACTGTGCTGTTGGTACTCACCATCATTTACACCAGGCGTAATGGCGTCACATCGTGGAAGTCGTCAAGCATTCTCCCCCTCTTCGCATAGTTGGATGGCTGGGGCGCGCGGATGACTTGCGTGCGGCTACAGGGCCAGTGAGGGGTTTGGAGCAAAAGGCGAAAGGGATGCGCGGGGTGGTTGAGGTGGACGGGGATGCGAGGAAGGTGTCATTCGTTAACACTGCTCGCGGTACTGCTGAGATGCATAATGTCTGAGGGTCACAAAGCAAGCCAGTTTCGGTTAGACCCGTTTAGGAAGTATTTCTCTGAGTATTAAATTAAGTTTTCTATTGTGACAGCATTAACTTCCAACAAGTGGACTAGTGTGCCGCCTGATAAAACTGAGCCTATGTGATCTAAGTATTAATCCTTTTCGACTTCGTTAATTTACCCTCCGATCGGTAGGAGTTAAATTTCTAACTGAGTTAAGGCTTCTTCTGCTATTGAAATTTATAAAGCTTAGCTGTTCCCTTTATACATGTATGCCGTACTTGTTTTAATAAGATAAGTATAAGTAAAACCACTTAGGCATACTATTTAGGCCCAGTTGATAGACTTCCACTTAAATCCAAACCAGGTGAGACTTAAATAAAGCGCTGCGTCTAGTCAGGGGTGTTTTTCTCTTTAAAACTGATTCGCTGCTTGGATACTCGAGAATGGTAATGTTTTCCCTTATTTTGCTCACAGAGATATTGTGTAAAATTTGTCTACTTGTCCATGGCGCCTTGATACCGTATACTTACGCCCAATGAGAAATTCTTGTTGCTTCATCACTTTCCCAAAAAGATTCCAAATCAACCCCTAGAGTCCTCAAATGACCATCCAGCACCTCACGACCGTCTCTCAAAGTCGCGGGATCCGATAAATGAAACTTCGCTGTACCACCAAGAATGTTCATAATATCAGTATGACCAGCCGCCGCTGCGTAGTTGAATGGTGTTCTCCCGTATTTGTTCCCGGGATCAATCTCTGCCCCAAAATCAATCAAGAGGTTCACAACCCTCTTCCACCCTCTAGCGGCGGCCCGATGCAATGGTGTTCGGTCATATTGAATATCCCTAGAGTTTACGATGGAGAACCACATCTCCTCCGACTCGATGATTTGTCTCGCTCGACGATGGTCGCCATGTACAGCCGCGTGGTGGAGCCAAAATGCAGCAAGGTGTGGCAAATCTTGGTTGGCCACAGAAAGCTGACCCAGTCCAGTGAACCATATCCCCAAAGGCCATTGAAACTTTACATGGACAATGGAGTTGAAAAGGGGAGTCTGTCCCCTGTTGTCCATAGCTCTCGGGTTGGCACCTCCTTGGACAAGAGTGAGTATAGCCGGGAAATTGTTTCCGTTCGCCGCATAGTGAAGAGGGGTCATGCCTTCATGGTCCTTAGAGTTCGCGTCGGAGCCTTCGATCAAAAGCTTCACGAGGGTCAAGCTATGATTGCCAATTCCGGAAGACAGGGGTCCACTCTCGGTTGTCAGTCTAACATCCCAGTTGTAAACCTCAAAGGGAGGCCTTGCCCCAGCTTGAATGGGAGTCTTATCGAACTGTTGTAGGTTCAAGCGTATCGCCCATAACCCTTTCTCGTTAACCACCCGTTCCAGATCTCGAAAAAATTCATTGCGTTCCTCAATGAGCACAGTGTCTTCTTCCTGAAGGAAAGCTCTCAAGAGATCAGTTGTTTCCGATTGTGCCGTGTTTTGGATGAAGCCAATCTGTTCGTTTTCGTGCGTCACCGAGCTGTTCGCTGCCTGAACTAACGCTAACGCAAACCAGATCCTGTCCCTTCGCACTGCAACGTGGAGTGCCGTTTGACCGTTGCAATTCTTCATCTCTAATAACTCTTCCAGGAATCCCAACGACTTCGCGACTTCAAGCAGAAACCTTACAACCTCCAGACTGTAGTCCTCGGGCATTTCCTTGGCTGAAACCATTCCGATCCCCAATTTAGGATCTTTGAGTGCTGTCTTAGTTGCAAGGTGTAACAGTGGCCAGCCAGACTCGTCTCGCATCTCTAACAAGGCCAGTGGGCGCACAAACGGTATCAAAATCTCCAATCTTCGTTTGTCCACTTCCAGCGTGGTAAAGTTCGATGACGTCTGTTCCGGACATTTTCGCTGGAAAATCACTCTTAGAGGTAGGTGCATCCGATCTGGACACCACGCAAATAAGTGGGTTGGGATCAATGAGGATTGATTCGAAATCTCGCCGAGGTATTCGAATAGGACGTGCATGAGTGATCCGGCCCTCCGCGTGCTGCAGGGTGCCTCTGGTGGACGCGTCGGAACTCCGTACTCTAGCAACAGTTGCACTATTTCGAAATGATCTTCACAAGAGGCGCCAAGGAACGCTTTGTGAAAATCTAGTGCATAGTGATTTTCGGCCGCCTTGTTCAGGATCAACTCCACGATCTGTTTTTGTCTGTGACGACATGCAACATCGAGGACCGTGCCAAGAGGACCACAGGTGTCATTCAAGCATGTGAAATCCTTCAAGAGTATCCTAAGAACCCTGTTCTGACCACACATTGCAGCGGCGTAAAGGGGTGTGGTGTGGCATAGTTCAGAATCATGATCTCGGTAGAACCAGAATGGGGTAGCCTCTGCCTTTCCCATTTGAGGCGGAGAAGTGGTTTCTTCGTCCTTGAGTTGACGGATTAAGTCTTCCAGTCCAAAGTAGGCCGCAATGAACAGTGGGGACGGTAACGATCCAAAGTCCTGGGGCCCAACAGGACGTGTCTTTGCCTTTTCGCAATAACGATAGAACCAAAATTTGAAAGATTGCTGAGGGCGTAGAAAATGTAGAAGCTTCTCAGCCACGGTTTGCTTTCCGCCAGACTTCCTCGCATGAATCATCAGATCCAAAATGGCCATATCCGTAAACGGGAAACTCGCAGTCTCGTTGTATAAATAAGCTACGGAGGCGATGTAGCCCAGAGTGATTTCGAACATAGCTGCTCTTGCCTGTGGTTCCTGAAAGACTTCTCTGAATTCCTCGTCCATTTTCGTCGATTTGAGGAGGTACTCCTTAACAGTCAAATGGGCAGGGCGGAGACGATCCCACGTATTCAGCGTCTGCTTTTCCTCAGGGATTATTCGGTCGACTGTGAACATTGTTGGACAGAACCGTAATATGTCGTCCGTAATAGGCATCCGGTAGTTTGGGTGGGACTCCGGCTGGCGAGTCAAGTCCACTGCTATGATGTCCCGCGCCTCTCCAACATTGATACTTCGTTCAGAGAAAGCTAGAAACTGGAGAAGTCTGAGAGCGCTACATTTTTGTGGTCGAGGGATTCGGCGCAACGCTCGGTTGTATGTCTCGTCCAAGGATGCAGGAAGTCTCATCAATGTTTGCCTTAGAGAAGCCTTGTCGGGGCACTCCTCTAGAACTTCCATTTGACAAGAAACCCATCGAAACCTTTGTACATAGCTTGTCAGTGGAAGGGGCCAGCCATGAATAATCTTTCGACTCACATTCCATTTGATTTGGATGTTAGATAACTCTTGACTTCTTTGAGGACCGTGTGATCTTGTTGCCACCTTTTGAAGCCTTGACCGGAGACTACAGTCTGCACGTACTGTCTGATGTCTGATGAAACTAGATTCCTGTTCATCTCAATGGTTCTTCCAACGTTCGAAACCTCCGACAAAATTTCCGGCTCATTACGGCTCGTTACAATGCAGCTGACTCGCCAATCTTCAACTTGGACAAGCTTAGTGAGTGTTGAAACTACCACTTTCTCATATCTAGCCTCTTTCACCTCATCAAGGGCATCAACGACTACCTTGAAGGCCTCAAAACAGCTTGTTATGGAAGTAAACCAGCCATACAGGTCGTCGGTGCTAGGCTGCTCGCCCTTGACGGACTTGTGGAAGCTGCTCAACTTTTTTCGAGCTTCTTCATTGGAGTGGTACATCTGAACCAAGAATGCCCGAAGCATGTGATCACGTGTTTGTTTGCCGTGATCGTTGAAGTCGAAGTAAAAGTAGAGAACAGGATGCGTCTGTTCACTACATGTGTCGCGAATCTCATGGATGATTGCTGAGCTAAGGACCGTCTTACCGCAGCCAGCAATACCATGGATCTAAAGAAATGATTGCGGTTTATCTCTCCAGGACTTGAATTCACGGTTGTCAAGAAACCAGTAGCAAGTCCCTTCGTGGCGTTTGCTTCTTGCGTTTTGGTAATTCCTTGACGGGTCTGGAGGATCTAGCCATTTCATGATCTGCTGTTCAGAGATCATGACTTTACTGTCGTGAGATATCTCACGAGTCTCTTTTACATCGTTGGAAACTTCTTAAAGTCAACAAATAACCATCTTGATTTAAAAGGAAGGGATGTACTAACTACTGTGGACTATTTGAGACACCTTTTGTGTCTCGTGAACCATTTTTGGTCTGACGAGACCAAGAAGCTCTTTTGCAAATGAGGCCGCAGTGGCTGCTGAATACCGCTGCCATCGGTCATTCTTGTGAGAGTCCGAGTAGTCGCAAATCCCTCGAATGACTAGGCAAGGGAAATTGTGCATAAGACCGGCGGCTTCCATCTCATAGCAGATGCAATCATCCGGTATATGCTTCAGTAATTCCTCTCTCGCGACAGAGTCTTTGACAAGAGTATTACCAGAAGCGATAACACCGTAGTGAATTACCGGATCATTTCCATCCTCTCGAGGCTCACGCTCGACCTCTTCCTCCCTAGAACAACTCTGGCAGTCCTTTCCCCGAACATGTTCATAGGATGACTTGAACAAACGGTCGTTCTTCTCATCTTGGTATCCATAGCCTGGATTGTTCGACTTCTTCTTGAACATAGATGGGTTCCTCTCCTTCATTTCTTGGAGTATTTCCGGTATGCTGGATCCCCTACTTTCATGCTGTGCTTGTAGAGTCGTGAGGGCCTGGAGAAGTACTCGCGGAGGTGGATGGAGAACGTCCTTCCGTTCTTTCTGGCCCCCAGCTTTGGCCTTCACCAGATCGTACTGAACGACACCCCCACTACTTCCGCTCGGATGACCGACCACAATGTCACCGAGCCGAAGATCGTAGCTCTCGGGTCGAGGTATGCCTCCTCCAATGCCGACAAGGAGGCCGAACCTGATCTCAGGAAAACTCGATAACATTGATGTCGCTACGGTTGCAGCAGACACATTGCCATAGAAACCAGATTCTAAGGACGCGATGACTATGTTGTGTTTTCCGATCCTGCCAAAAGGGTATGGTAGGTGATCGGTTGTGGGTTGTTGGAAGTCGTGAGGCTCTTCGTGTTGTTCATCCAGGAGGGCTTCGGCAGCGGCGCGTTCGATTGGTAGAGGGGCAAGCCATCCGACGGTGTATTCGCAGTAGCTATCCAACGTTCGAGGTTCTTCATCCATGGCTGGTGAATAGGTGGAGTGGTTCCCCGTGGGAGGTTGACACTGTAATGAAGAAGAAGAAGGGGCATGGACGTAAGACCCGGCAGCGAGGCTGAGAGCGAGCAGCGAGGCTTAGCCATGGATAAGCATCCACGTGACTTGATTACTCTCACAGGGATTTTCTTTCGGTTAGACTTCTCAGCTGGGCGCTGAAAAATTCGCGGGGTTGCATATGTTACGGACCAACCATTTGCGCCCCCACCGGCGGCCGACTGAAAGCTGGCCGAGGCTCCGGATGATGCCTGCAGTTTCCATTTTCTCGGGAATTTCTGGTATACAATCGTCTTTTGCAATACCTATGATAGCATGGTAAGGACTACTGAGCTTTACGAGCAGTAGAAGCGCACGGTCAGGGATCGCGCATGGGAAGGTGGTCGGTCCGTGCGGGCAAGATGTCAGAAGACGGAATACGAGAAAGGGACGCAGCGATTGCGCAGTGGCCAAAAACGGATGATCGCCAGTCAGAAATAAACCCTAGAGTCCCGAAAAGGTAAAGGCACAAGGGTTTGATGACATGATGGACATCCAAAAGGAGCGCGTGCAGCAGGCAATACTCGGCTATCTGCGAAAGATGTACAGATGGGTACTGCAGCCGATGGCTAGCGCGAAGCTAAGGAGAACGACCCTAGAATAGCGTAAGTATGCCTGTTCTTCTCTCTGGTCTTTTTTTCCCCTCCAAATGAAAAGGACATGTATGGGTGGTTGAAGCTACCGTCTAGACGTGAATGTATAATTACTTATTCCACACTAACGTCCGGACGATAGCTTCAAGTACCCATAGAATGAGCGAAAAATAAATTCACGCTAGCCGTCGGCTGCATTACCCCCCTGTATCGCCCGCAGCCTGCAATATCCAGTGGGGCTCCACATGCGACAGCTAGCGTATGCTTACAAAATCGTGACGCATATCCGTTCTCAGCTGTGGCCAGGATACATAAATGGTAATCCTCCTCTAGCAGCCACACGCGACCCTCGTCATTCTCGACCTTCCGTGTGCTCAAAAGAGTCTGAGCAATTGAGGCGACTTCACCATGGAGTACTGGCACCATTCCAGCACTCAAAAAACTCCTACCCAATCCTTGCATTCCTCCGCAATGATAGAATCAGATGAGGTCACAAGCAGTTTTGAAATTATTGAACGTAAGTGTGTACCCAAAGGATACTTGGTTGAAGCATCGTACAACATTGTGAGTATCTAATAAACAGGCTAACGGCAAGACAGCTTCAGCTGGAGTTGATGCCGATGTTCCCACAAGTACTCGATTCGCACCACAAACACCATGGTTGCAATTTGACATAGGAAGAGGACTGTGGATCTGGGAAATCCTCGGTGTTGCGCTGAGTCTTGGTTGCATAATTTCACTGCTTATTCTTCTGCACTACTTGGACCAGTCATCTCTCGCGAAGTGGCAATTTGTCATGGCCCCCAACACAACTATATCGGCACTCATAACCATATCGAAAACTTCTATGTTGCTCGCGGTGGCAGCGGGAATCAGCCAGTTGAAATGGGTCCACTTCGCTTTTACAAAGCGTCAGATCTCCGACCTCGATATCTTCGATGAAGCAAGTAGAGGGCCATGGGGAGCTTTCAACTTCATCCTGCGCATGAAACGCAGAAGCGCTCTTGCCAGTGTTGGAGCTTTCGTAGTGGTTGTGTCACTCGCCATGGAACCTTTTGCACAGCAAATATTATCTTTTGAGACAAGATCTGTTGCATCGCCGATCGCATCTGCATACGCACCAATTGCTCATGCCTATGATGACCCGGTATCTAATGAGATGGCTCGTAAGTCAGCCCTAAGATCTATTCTCGGGCGTTACTAACTGCTAAGGTATAATCAACCCGAGGTTCCGAGCAGCATTCATGATGGGGATCTTACGCTCTCCATTTCAATGGCCCCTTCAATGCTCGACTGGTAACTGCTCCTGGCCTGCATTCAGCACTTTAGGCATTTGTACCTCATGTACAAATGTAACTTCTTCAAGCCAAGAGCAGGTCGTTATGGATCAAGCCGTGAACACCTCCAACGGTGAATGGGGAACAGACATACACACTATACATTACACAACTCCAACTGGCCTGAAACTTACAGTCTCCCCTGGAGGCATAATCTACAGTGGAACATCCTCGACAGTAAGGAGCTCATCACTAGTGACAAGCACTGCCGTCGAAAGCCAAGCTTGGGATCAACGGCTGCGAGACCCCGTGATTGCCGTCGCTGCGATAGCAATCTCTTTCAAACCTGGCCCAACAACAAAGGAAGACGATAGATTGGAAGGAGGGTACAGGTATTATTATGCACCGCCAGATATCACGGAGTGTAGTATCAATTGGTGTGCAAAGCAGTACAAAAATTTAGAAGTTGTGAGTGTAGAATCCCAACTCCCAATTTCAGATGCTCATGTAAATGCAGGTGAACGGTCTCATGGTTTCGCCCTCTGTCAAAAGCGTACAAATTCCATCTCAAAACCCTACCAACGACGAAAGCTACTACTCCAACCGAGATTTCCATTACACGCTCCCAACAGACATCAATGCCAATGGAGAAGAGAGCACAGAACTTACCGTTTCCTGCAACAATCACGTCGCAATGAGCAAATTCCTGGTTAATCATCTGAACTTCACCGTCTTCCAAGGTGAGAGGTCAGGTGACAATGACGGGGCGTCAACTTACATAGGCCCAATGCTTCTGTCAAGGCCGAACGCCACGGCGCTCTTCGAAGATATCACGGACAGCTTGACAAACCACATTCAAACCGGTCCAAATTCCACCTTGCACAACGGCACTGCGAGCATCTCCGAGATATACGTCATCGTTCGCTGGCCTTGGGTCATCTTACCAGCCCTCGTTGCCATCATTGGTGCCATCTTCCTGGCAGTCATCATCTTTGTCAACCGTGGATCCAATGTCCATCTCTGGAAAGCGAGCCTTAAGCCGCTTTTATTCCACGGCCTTGATGGGTGGGAGCTGGATGAGGTTGATCCGGATAATGTCCGTGAAATGGAGAATCTGGCGAAGAGAATGAAGACACAATTAGCTCGGAATGAAGAAGGGAGGCTGGTGCTCACTCGGTCTGAAGACTAGTCGCATCTCAGGAAGGCGAAGCTCTCTTTTCCAGCCTCATATGAATATTAGGTGCTATTATTTCTGATAAGATCGCGCTCCAATGTAGTCAATATATATGTTGCAACAATCATGCTGACGCTTCTATTTCCAGTGTTCCGCCTTATACCTAACGGGTACTTCTGACTCTCCTAAACTCTTCTATAACCATTACAATTCATCGGTAAGAATATAGGTACATAGTGTTACTGATATTTACTATATTACGATCCTCCAAGTGGAAGAACAGCTATGCCTTGCCAACCATTTATTTTCCCTCTTCATTGAACGCCAAATACACTATGTTGCTTATTACTCGATACCGGCTCGATATGTGGCTTTGCCTGGCTAACCACGGCGCTAGCACAGGCGCAGGTGGCTGTTGGACATGTAAGTATTGAAGAGAGCACGGAGAAAGGCGCAATAAACTTCCTGGTCAGTCTCGTGCAACAGGCGCACTTGCCGGCGGATTTTGTGCTCTCCTCGGGGTCACGGTTGTAGGTGTAGGCGCCAGCATCAAGTTGGCCTGCTAACAGTGGAATCAGCGTTAAGGATGCTAAGGGTATCAGATTTTATAACAGATCTTTCCTTCCCGGTTGCCTTTCACGTCTGGGTGACCATCCGTGCACTGCCATCCTCCAACTCAATGAAATAGCAGGGTGCTTGATCTCCAGAGTTGAGCTCTTTGGAGACGGTAAAGAAGCTTAGGGCAGTAGCGTGTGAGGTGGTGAACTGGCGAGACGTCCGGCGACGCCAAATCTCCTGAGGCTAAAGAACCTGAAGTGTCTCCGGGGAGGTGAAATGGGCGGTTGAGGAGCCTGTGTGGTTCTAGTGCCGTTACCTGACATAGACGGCTGTGATATTGGACGGCCAGTGGTAGATGTAGCGGCACCACCAGCTGTTGTTAATAGCCTGTTTCGATTCCATTCCTCACGGCGTCGGTCCTCAGCAGCTCGTGCGGCAGCTTGTTCCGAACTGGGCAATGCGGCAATCTCATCCGCTACGGTACTCCTGCGGTGTAGCTCCTGCAACACCTCTTCTTCCGTAATCGAGGGCGGTAGATTCCCTTCTCGTCCGAGATTAATGATCAGACCAAGAAATTCAATCGTCTCTTGCCCGTACTCTAAAGTGGCTTCGTTGTAGAAGCAGTCGCGATACGTCGAAAATGCATCGTTCTCATAAAGTACGTCTTCCCCCAGAACAACGTTACAAGGTAGCTCGTCCAAAATATGGAAATCAAGCAGATGCTCTGCGCGGGTGTTGTCACTGCCAAACTTCCACTCCACATCGAAGACCCTACCTGATGTTGAAGCAACTGAGCCATCGACGAACGCCAAACGGGTAGTGTGCCGCTTCTGTTGCAATATCTTGAGGCCAAGCTGCTTTGCAGTGGACCGAGACATTACATTCACACTTGCGCCAGTGTCTGCAAGTGCTCCAATGAATTGACCGTTAAGCGTCCCCATTAGGCGTTCGTGCGGGTTGTCCACAAGATTGAATCTCAGAAGTTGGGAGGCGCTGACCAGCTTTTGCCGGACTCGTCTCGCTAAATGCTTGCCGAGAGTCTCGGTCTTTCTAAGAAAATCTCCCCCTAGGATGCAGCCTTGGAAGCATTTATTCATGACGTGAGAGACCAGATTATAAGACTGCCGTTCATCATGGAACTTAAAGGGCAGGGTCACGGTACCGAGAGTCTGTGTGTGACCAGAGGGCAATAGTACGGAGCGCCTTTCTGAAATTAGTGCTTTATGGTCCTCTTCGCGCTTAGCGTTAGCCTTCTGACTAACGCAAAGCGGGCCGAGATATTTGCAGCGACGGCAGCTTATGCAGCCGTGTTGGTTGTATTTGTCTCCGGTGATCTGGGTGGATCAGGCAGCAAAGCTCGGGTGTGATTCTTCAGTGCATCATTTGACCGTCCCCCAACTGACTCATTTGGCTGGACCGGTATTGCATAACTCAGGGAGAGAGGTGGATCGGCTATCTGTACTGTATGTTAAAGATAGTTTATGAGGAGGTGTTTGCAGTATTGATTAATTTTCCAGTTTTGTGTCGGGGCCATGGATCAACCAAGCAGCAGGCACTTCAACTTTATATGTCTGCATTGAGCGGAAAATTTTCCACTTCATTTATAATGGTATTTCTGTGATCGGAGCACCACTGCACCATGTTGAGATTCTTATTTCGGCTTTAGAGAATGGTACAGAAAGAACCTGATGTCCGCAAAGTAAGCAGAATCCATGCAATGCCACCATCTGTAATACTGCCGTGCAGAGGTCACAATTGTGAGCCCTTGAAACCTCATGTTCTTCGTTAGTAGGATTCAACTTGCTGAGCTGCAAGCCTGTATGTCATCGGTATGTGCACAATCAGCCATGAGTTACCAGCTCCGGCTGACTCCGGGCTGTAAGGTCAGCAATTAGGCAATGGTATAGGCGACGAGCACAGCTGAATGATAACTGCCCGGCTAGATTGTAATATGCTGAAGTTGGAAGAAAACAGTGGAATATTGCTTATCTTTACTACATTAAAGGACGGCTAGATATATATACAACAGGTGAAAGCTCGTCACTTAATTATATCATGCGACCTTGAACTTAATAGGATACCTGGCGAACATGCTACCAGGAAGGGAAAAGGAACGAGAGGAAATTTGCCGCACGTGAAGCATTACAGGGATCTCACAAGCTGACCGTGGATAAAAGGCCCCAGCTGCGAGAAGGTTCACCCTCGGGGCAGACAGTGAAGTTGTAGACGGAGCTGGAGTAATTTAGCCTTTGGATTTTCCCTGATATTTTAAGAATTGAAATAAATTGATTTCCTCAAGGATTTCTACTTGCGTGAAGCAAAACATAAAAGAGAGTGCAAACTTTGAAGTATAGGTTAGAGAGTGTCCTTCAAAAAGGAGAATAATACAATCTTTCCCATAACAATGTTACCCAACATCGTCTACACCAAAAGATCAGGAGCGGAACCAAGTAGAAATTCCGTCATTGAAACATTCTGAGAGAACGTTACAGTTCAGGTTGTCCTAGCCCATCGTGCTACCAATACATTTGTAATTGCTACCTGAGTTAGGTTGGTTAATACGCTATGATTTAGTTTCACCCCTTACATTTAGTAGAAGCAAATTTGTCCGTCTTTAAGAGGGTTTTGCTGTTGACAGCTGCAACGCTCCCACGAGTCCCATACTCACCAACTGCGATTCGGATCGATCCTCCACTTGTAGCAGTTGTTCTCCACAACGCCGCCCTGCTTCCAATCGACGCCGCCGCAGTTGCAGGAATCGACGGGCACGCGCAGGTAGCGGCGGCACTCGTCGTAGCTGTACGGCCAGTCGCAGCCGCGCTTGACCTCGAAGCGGATTGTGATGGTAACGGTGCCGAAGCCGCCGTTCCAGTTGAAAGACAGGTCCTGCGAGTGCACATAGTTTTCGGGGTGCACAACGCCCGGGTTACCGAGGCCATTGCAGAAGCTGTTGGCCGCGCTGTCCATGCGCACGTGCTCCGTGTTCTCGCCGCTGTTGTAGCACGACAGCTCGTTCTGCATCGGATCCCCCGTCTCGAACGGCGATGGCACGGGCATCTGCGTCGTTTTCGTCGACGTGCGGGACTTCGTCGACGACGAGCTGGTTGGCGCCGGGCACGCCGTCCTTCGTTCATCCCAGTCCTCGCTGTACGGATCGCTCGGATCACCTGCGCCGGTCCCGTTGCTGCCGTAGATTAATGGCTGGTTGAAGCATGATGGATCGGGGAACTGGCATTGCTGTACCCAAGGCTGATCAGACTGGCCGAGGTGAGGCAGGATCGGGTGTTTGGGCCAGCTTCCCGTGGGCGGAGGGGGCGCGTTGGGGCCGATGGAGGCTGGAGGCGCGGGAAAGGCTACGGTGGGCGCCGTCGTCGTTTCTGATCCGTCGGGGCCGGTATAGACAACGGCGGGCCAGTAGGGCGTTCGCGCTGGGACGGGCCAGAATGCATCGAAGCCTTGACGTTTTATCTTTTCGTTGGCGCCCTGGGTCAGCGTCACTGCCTCAAACACCATTACCGAGACGGTCAAGGGAGCTTTGGTGATTGTGCTGGTCCAGGTTCCGGCACTGACGGTGAGAAGCGGGTAGTCGACTGTGCTGGTCGCGCCTGTCCACGGCGGTATCTTGACGTTGCACGGAGGGGAGCAGGTAAACTCCGGCGAATCCATTTCCCAGATGGCCGGGTCGATCCATACAAGCTCATTGAACAGCGTCCTATTGCTTCCGGCGTCCAGTATTGAAATCTGCGACCATTTGGGGTACGTGTCGACGTTTAGGTTGTCAAGGGCGGGAATCCCCATTCCGTCCATGACGGCCATGTACTTGGCGCCGATGGTGACGAGGTTTTGGAAACGCACGTTGGCAAAATTGGAGTCGAGGAGTAGAAGCGTCTTCTGGCAATCCTGCTTGTCGACGCAGCTCTGTCCGTAAGACGAAAACCACGAGTAAAGACCGGCGCCGGCGATGAAAATGTTCTCAGATTCCCGAATGATAACGGCCCAAGACTCATCACACCCGCTGAAGTCGTTGTTCGCCGTACATTTATAGTCAGGGTCGCCAGGAAAGTCACCCACGACGGCCTTGAACGGTGCGGGCGGTGGTGGTGTGGGCTGGAAGTAGGGCGATTCGGTCTGCAACATGCCGGCGAAGATGTTTGCCGCTCGGTGGAAGTTGTACTGGTAGAAGATGGAATGCTCGGAAGCAGTCGCGTAGAGCCTGATTTCGTGTCAGCAACAGTTGGAAACGAGGACCTCGCCGGGAATTACCAAGTGGGATGTGTGCTTTCAATCAAGAAGCCACGTGCAATATAGATGGAGTTTTGCTTCATGGTGTTATTGGCATCGTTCAGATCGGGGTCGCTGAGACCAGGTGTCAGTTACCATACATATACACACACTATTTCGCATACGGAGGCACCGCTTACTCAATCATATGATCAGCACCCCAGAGCCACATGTTCTCGAAGTAACCAGATCCCGACGGCGTGAGGTGAAACATAAGGCTGGCGGCACTGCACCCCTGATCAACCCCGTTGGTCGCGGCAGGGCACTCGTTCGGCGTCAGTTCTGTTCCAATGGCACCGCCGAGACGGGCGTGGCAGTCCCACAGACCGGCAGATCCGGCACTCCCAGCCCGGATGTTCCACTGGACTAGAATCAGGCCGGCTGTTGGTCCACGGGACGTGAAGATGAGGTCTTGCATCTCGATATCCCCAACATCGCCCGCGTTTCCGACTTTGAGCAGGACTTTGGGATTTCTAACTCGATATCAGCGAAAATAAAAAGAGGATAAGATGTAAAGTGACTACTCGCCTTGCATCCCCAAAGAACGGCCCCGATGCAACCAGCTGCGACCAAGTCTCTCCCACAATCTTGGACCCCTGGGGCACGGTTATGGTCGAGGTGAGGACGTACGAGCCAGCGTCAACGAACAGAATCTTGCCCTGGCTCGCATACAACGCCGCCTGGAAGGCCGCTGTGTCATCAGTCGACCCGTCGCCCATGGCGCCCAGGTCCTTGACGTGGAGGAAGTCACCCACGCCGCGGTCCTCGTACTGCGGCCTAGCGCGCTCAAAGTACGAACCGTCAGCATCGACGAGGGTTGAGTGTCGGCGGTACTTTCCTACCTTGGCGCCGTTGGAAAAGCGGCGGGCGTCCGTCGAGCCCTCGTAAACGGGACCGAGAGTCCACTGGTCCACCACAGCTGCGGACCCGTCCAGGAGGGTCTTGCCGCTGGTGTCCTGGACGGCTGCGGCGACACCCGACAGGGAAACCTTCTCGAGCACGACACCGGTGCTGCCCGAGCCGGGGTCAGACGACGGCAGCCCGATGACGACGGCCGCCGTGCCGACGTTGGTGAAGGATGAGTCGAGAATCGAGACGGATCCGATGCTGCCCGACCCATCGTCCGAGACGAGCTTGAAGCCCACATCGACGTTGGTCATGGTGATGGACTTCCATACCCACCCCCAGTCCCAGATGACCTGAACGCCCGTTGCGCAGCCGTCAAACACCAGCCGCTGTGCCGTGAACTGCTGAGAGCCGCCGTACAAGCCTGTCGCGCCGCCGCGAAAGACGACGTCTGATATCTGCCCGCCGCTGCCATTCTCAGCGTAGATGCCTATCTGAGATGAGCCAGCGGCTGCCACGAGCTCCACATTTTGCAGGCTGGTGCCCTGCGCGACCTGATAGTGCAGACATGCAGCTTTTTGGGCATCGCGGGTCCGCGTGACGTCTATAATGATGTTGCGGATCTGGCGGTAGAAGTTGGCCGTGTTCACGTACGCCTCTTCGCCAGTTTCTTTGCTGTATTCGTCTGTGGAGAGGACGCCCAACCCGACGAAACTCTCAGCCGCCCTGATCGTAGGTCGGTCGTTGGCGTCGCCGATGACCTGGGTCCCGAATGGCATGGCGATCGTGGTAGACACTAGGTATGTCCCCGGTGGGAGATATACGATGGCGTTCTTGGTCGTGGAACCATTGCACTTCTCGCTGCAACGCTTGCCGTCAGTCATGGCGCGTTTGATGGCTTGGGTGTCATCCTGGGTGAATAAGAATAAGTGGCTGCTTGCAAGAGGTGCTTCTGTTGACTCACTGTAGCCCCATCGCCCACCGCGCCGTAGTCGAGAACGTTGCGGAAGACTTTGTAGCCTGCGTCGTCACCCCACGGGACAGTGCCTTTCCGAGCAAGCTTTTCCATCCAGTACGTGCCCGTTGAAGCAACTGCGCGCCTTGTCACGTTTTCCATCGCTCCTGCGGCGTCCGCCTCGGCGACAAGGGCTGCAGCGTCAGCTACACTGTTGGTGATATGCAAGAGGGGTGGTGAGGTAGTGACGGTGGTATTGCCCACGGTGATGTTGCTTCCTTCTACCACGGTCCCGGCCCTCCGTCTGTATGTATTGCGCAGGGGGTTCGCCAGGCGAGCCGCGTTCCGCCCGGCCGACTCAGCAATGGCGTCCTCAACGATTCTTCGCGCACGTTCAACGTCTTGAGGGCTGGCTCTCTTCAGGACGGGGGTTATCGTGGGATCGGATGTGCTCCTTGACATAGGCCGACGTTTGGTGACTGGCTTCTTGGACGCATCGCGGGCCCCTTCGACTCGGTCTCCGCCCCAGTCGTCGAAGTCCCCACTGTCTTCCGCTTCTTCGTCTAAATCCCAGCGGAATGGTGATCTCTTTCCATCCATACCCGACATGTGCATAGTCATGCCCCCTACGTCAGACCAGGGCACAAACGTATCATTCGCAGGTATAACGAACTCGGTTCCCCAGCCCGACTTGATATGGGCCTCGAGTTCCTCAAGATTGAGTTCCGCCGGCCAGTGATTTGCTCGAGCAGTCACATTGCGTGGTTCTTCCTCTGACCGCTTATTCTGCTGAATAGGGGTTTCGTGCAACAACTGGGTTCTTTCCGGATCCGAGTAGGTCCAGATTCGGGCCGCGACCCCGTCAGGATTGTTTACCATGGAGAAACCGAACAGAACGACGCTATTTCGTTCATCGAAGAATGGAAAATGGCCATTGTTCTGTCGCCTTTGATCCACTACCCTGATCAATTCAGCACGCAGGCGTCCGTGGGATGTGGCTTGCCCTGCAGAAAGCGAAAATTAGAAATGGCTTTTCAAGGGAATACGATAAGTCAAAGGTCTTCCGTACAATCCTGCTCGGCCTTCACCAAACCCTGGTTCAGAGCTGGACCGCAGCGCATTGCGGCACAACGAGTCTGCGCCGCATCACTCCCGTCCACGTTGTCGCCACCCTCAACCCAGGTGGCAGGAGGGAACTCGTCACACGTGTATCGAACCCTGGACGGCTCAATCACCTGGCCGTGGATGTCCCGGCGATTCATGAGCTGATTGATGCTGGTACCGGGCTCCAGGTGGGTCGTGAACCACGCCCCGTCGTGCCGCATGACGGTCTTCTGATCGATCTCCGGGCAGCGATGTGTCGCCTTCCAGGTTTTCGGGCACGAGTGGGAGCGTCGCTTATCTTGGCGCGTGCCACGGCCCGTGTTGAGGTCGTAGCCAAAGACGTATGACGGAATGTTGGTGTTAGGGTGGGGGTTTCTGCCCCGCGTGCTCTGGAAGAAGTTTTGGGCATTTTTACATATGTCTCTCATGTAATAGCAATTGTAGATCAAGTATACAGACTCAGGGTATAGGTTAACAACCTTCTCCGGAGCAACATTTGCCGTGGGCTGGCTTTAAAACTCGTAGTTAGTAAATGATGTTGTCTCGGAATGTATATGGTATAGGATATATATCTTCGTACATGCCTGTGCTCACGTACGTAGTCATCATCTCCATTCCCCTCTTTTGTTTCTTTTATAAGTACTCAAAGTATGTGTGCAATGTGTATTGTCGAGCGGTGACCAAACTCTTGCCCAATCAGAGTCATGATGCTTCGATAGGACAGAGTCTGCACCTCAAACACGAGCAGGCCATAATGAACAGGAATGAAACGCGGGATACTACTTACTAGAAGTATTGATCGATGAATCCAGGGCCGTTTGGGTTTTGTATTGACTGCTGGATATAATTTTGAGAGAACTGAGCCTCCACAACCAGGCTCGAGTGAAGACAGAAGAGTGCCACAAAGCACGTGAAAAGCTGCAAGAGAGTCATGTTACTAGTTGGAAGTCGGAAGGTCAGGGTAGAGAGGATCAATCGTGAGGGGCCTATCGTACCTTTCATCTATCATAAATGGTAGTGCAGTGACTAATGTCTGCGGCAATAGTGTGAGAAACGACATTGCTGTGCATCGTCGAACCGCCAAATGCGGATGGAATAGCTTCATCAGAAGCTGACATGCATTCAAAGACATGCAGACGATTATGCTGTCTTAGCTCTCGATGCCCAACATTGCTGCAGCTTACTGTGACACGAGCTAGTTCTGGTTGTAATTGGCTGGTACATACGTAGACGCATCAGCGCCACAATATACCGGTGCTATCCCTACATGTACGTAGGGTAGGACTGTGATTGGGTACCCTTTCCTTATCAGAGCAAGAACGGTCGCATAAGAGAGTAGTTGAATAGTCCCGAGCAAGCAGCGCAGTGACCAACCTACGCCGAGGCTTGTATCTCCCTTCCTGCCTTTCGTCGGTGCAGCAATTAGCTGTTGCTATCGATTTTCTCACAGGCTTTCTCGAATTATTCCCAGACGCAACAATAGTCATGAGGCTTCCTCACGGCCTTCAGGCTGTTTCACTGGGTAATCTTTTCACCGCTTTCCTCCTATCACACTTTGCAGTCGTCGCAGCCGATGACTGCCAACCTTCCACTTGGGCAGCAGCTGCTCGGCGCGCCGTGTCCACTCCCACGATCGCGCCCAATGCCACGACGAGATTCAAAGGTGCCATCCTAGCGAGGATTGGAGCAGTCCAGCCAGGCGAGATCAACTGCCGGTATTGGAGCAGCACGTACGAAGAAGTCAACTACTACACATGCACCCAGCTGGCCAATAGATACGATGTCAAGATTGAGTTATTCTTCATCCTAAATCCAGACCTGGACCCGGACTGTGGGAATATACGGCCACATACCGACTACTGCGTCGAAGGCTGTAAGTGCCGAAGAAAGATGCCAAGAGTAATTCCGAAACTGACGCATGTAATCCTCTATTACACAGTCGTTGAACCGCTGAGAGCTTTAGACGGCTGTTGCGGCCCTCCAAACAACAATGCCACGTGTCGCGGCACACAGTTCCAGTGCTGCAATGCAGAAACCTGGACCTGCGGTAGCTCTACGTAAGTCGACACTATAACCTTTTGGATACCTCAGAGCTGATGTTGGGCCTTCAATATCTAGAGCAGACTGTGCTCCCGGCACGTGCTATGAGGGCGCCTGCGTGGGCGACAACATCTACAGTACCGACGGCACCTGTGGCTACGCACACCGTAATCGTCTATGCGCCGGAAAATGGGGCGATTGTTGCAACATGGCCGGCGCGTGCGGCACCGGTGCCGACTTTTGCGGCATCGATGTGTGCCAGTCGGGAAACTGCACCCGGCCGAGCCAGCCCTCGTCGCTCCCCTCGTGGCTATCAGGAAATTCAACAGACGGCACCTGTGGAGGTCCCAATTCCTACACCTGCGACGTGGTGTTCGGGAACTGCTGCAACAAGGACGGGCTCTGCGGGTCACTCCCGTCCGACTGTGGAGTGGGATGGTGAGTCCTCTTTTCTTCCGGGGTCTGTGTTACAGGACTGCGAGATTGACCTGATTGATAGCCAACCTGACTTTGGAAACTGTGACCCCACGACAACGTCTCCTGCGACGGCAACTGACACCGGTACATGTGCATGTGCATACCCTCTAGGAACTCTCAGTTCGACTTGATTCTTGCACAAGTTATTGTCTATTTGCTAGAAGTGGAATAGGAGAATCACATATCTCACGGGGGAGGCTGAAATGAAGTCACGATCTGGTTGTCCTAGGATGAATCGAGGCATAGAGATTGAGAATATTGTGGAAAGCCCTGTAATTGTTTAGTCTTAAGCATCCTAGTCAATCTGTGATGAAGAGCGTTCGAGACTGGAAATCTCATTTCTAAGAACGGCATGTCCGCGGGTCCTTGTCTAACGAGGGATTGAATTCTTAGGTGGTGACAATTGCGGGGAAGCATTACGTAGGTCGCCCCCTTGCATGGCTGCAACTGGCGCGTGACCCAGGATATTCCGTAGGATCAAGTAACGAGCAACACTACAAATAAGTAGGTAGATACACGTATTTTCCTCACTAAAACCTTTCTTCGCCATGTCGACCTCATCGCAACCGCAGCTGTCTTCGTTTAACGCACTCCGCCGCGCCCATCAGCCCCCACGTCTGTGCCCTGACGCCAAGCGCCTCTTCTGGACCCTCGACGGTCCCCTGCCCGACTCGATCTGGATCATGAAGGATGCCCACAATCCCGACTCTCTCGAAGTGTACTCCCAAGACTCCGGCTGGCACCCGGCCTCGGAGTCACCGCTTACGGAGCCCAAGGTCTCATCTATAACGGTACATACTGACGACCTCAACACGTGGGAAGACCAGTGGCTCGACTATCACCGAGACCACTCCGATCCCGACGAAGGCGATGAAGGCTATGACGCCGACGATGGCGATGACCATGGCCATGGCGATGGGAACACGGTCCAATGGGGAGCCCTCCCAGATTACGACCCGGATAAGGACGAGGAAGGACCGAAGCATCTGCTGGTGTGCTGTGGAACGAGACGACCGCGTGCCAAGGCAGCCAGCATCGAGGTGAAGCCAAGTGCTTCATCCTTCGTTACAGTGCATGACTACGTGTCGACGGTGCATCCATGGCTCATGAACCTGCGCGGCGATATCTTGGCGGCTATGGGCCTGTGGGACGACAAGCCGCTTTCTCCAGAAACGAAACTCATGGTCAACTACAATGCGCCAGACTGTTTGAAAATGTACGATCAGGCGACTTGGGTTTGTCTGACAAGGAAGCAGTCCAATCCCTTGTTGGTAGATGCAATTTCCCTCCAGCAAGGCAGGGCTACAGAGACGGGACAGGACGAAAAGAAAATGCAAGACTAGTACTACTGAGGTGAAACATGCAGGGGCAATGTGTTCCCGGGAAATACCGTGTCTTTTAGTTGCGAGTTTTATGTATTTCTCTATCTGAATCCGCAATTCGAAATGCCCCGGCGCTGCAGGTATCATACCTACAGCTGCTCATACGGAACGCCATATACGTCACACTTCCGAATGAAGGCATACCCTTGGCACTTCGGAGGCCACCAATAAAAGCTAAGTTCTAATCAGGTCAGGCTTTAGCTGTTGTGCGTTGACAAACTGCTTTTTGTGCATATTAGTAATCCGATCTTTGGGCCAGCTTTTGCACCACACTACAGACAGCCACTGCTTAGGCTGGAGCCAGCCGCAGCTGTCTCGTTACGCAGGCGGAAGATGGCAGCCCCAATATCGGGGGTTCGGGAACGCGTACTACGTCGCATCCTCGCGTGTAACTCGAGCGCAGCGAACCGTATCCCCGAGTGCTCCTGCTGTTATTGTTCCCCGCTCCGTCCATCCGAGCCGCTGAACAGGACTATCATTTGCGTACTTCTTCGAAGGAACCACCAAAGCCAAGACCAAAGTCATCCTCCATCACCCTCGCATTAATAGCCCACACTCTAATATTACTACAATTCCGCGAGGCACGGCGTCCATTCTACGCCGCCGACAGATTTGGTTACTGTTGAGAGCTGACACTCACGCTTTTTCCAACAAGATACATTATCGTCTTGTTTCTCCGCATTGCGATCAAACGAATATGCGGTGCATTATTGGTTCCCCGCAGAAGTGCTTCAGCCATTGCGCCGGCTTCTTCATATGTTACACGCTGTGCTAGGCACTGGTGTTGTCATTGATGCACTCGTCGATGCATTTGGACGGGAGCCAAGCTCACGAATTCGCCGTATGCAATTCCTAGGCAACGAACTGTGCCTTGTTCTGCTAAGGATCAGGGGACTGGGCCTGTTTGGCGGGTGGTAGGACTGTCTCATCACCTCGCTTTTCTGGATGCATACACGCATACCGCAAATCCCTCGCACCCCGCCCCTGCTATGGTGTAACTTAGTCCAGCCTTTTGACTAAGTCTAAGTTGTAGTGCACCCTATTTGACGCACTATGCCATCAATTCAACCAATATGCTCGCCCTGAACATTTAGAAATTGATGGCCGAGAAGGTCCTGGTCGCACTGCTTGAGAAGTATGTACGACCAGTATTGCCAAAACATGATGTGTGCTTCGTCAAAGGTTTTCTTCTATGTTCAAGACAGGGGGGCACATTTCCTTGCGCTAAATCAATGCCGTGCACCTTAGTACAAGCGGGACTTTTGGTTTCAAATTTCAATTCTCGGCAGAAAGCATCTCTACAATCGGATTGATTCGGGCGGACGTATTTCTAGAGAGGGCTGAACAGTGGAGAAAGGCGGAGAGTTCATCCTGTCTAGTGTGCTACTAAGCCATCCCAGGTCCATTGTTCATACGTGGCGCACCCGATGGCGGGATTACCGATCAAGCAGTTTGATAGGTCACCAGGCAATTTAGGCTTCTATACAAATCGGGCCTCGTCCACTCCTCAGCACATCATCCAGCATCTCCAGCCGATCCTGCCCCCAAAACGGCTCGCCTCTGTACACATACACCGGCGCGCCGAAGTACAGCCTCTCCTCAGCCTCCCGCGTCAACCCCGTCTCCTGATCCGCCAGCTCCTTCTCCTCCTTTGCTCTTTCCAGCAACCTGCTTCCCTCCAGCCCACTGGCATCCGCCACAACTACGATGGTTTCCGAATCCGCAATGTCCGCCTCATTCGCCCACACCGTCTCCAGCCCGCATCGCGCAAACTCGTGCACCGCTTCACTGTCGTAGCCAGACTCGCCGATAGCCGCAAGCAGCACTCTATGCGCGAGCGATGGGTCCGCAGGGTAGAACTTCGGCTCCTGCACGATGGGAATGTTGCGGATCCGCCGCCAGCGTTCCATCTCGATTAGGCGGTAGGCCTGCCGTTGGATCGGCCGCTGCTTCACGGGAAGCCCGCCGGAGATGGAGAATATGTGGAGCAGGTTGATGGGTTTGTAGATGATTTTGGCGTTGTGTTCTTTGGCCAAGGCTTGCAACCGGCGGCTGCCGATGTAGGACCAGAGGGAGATGAAAGAGAAGTAGTACTCAATGACAGGGCGGGCGGCCATGGTGCTTGGTGGTTTTGAATGACGACGGATGGTAACGTTGAATGGCAAGCTTCGGTATTGGCGAATGGCAACCAGAGGAACGGCGAAAGTGGTGACAATCAACACAGGGGCGGGGTTTTTTCACCAAGCGAATTGGAGCAGACGGGATTCTCGGCACGGAACCTTGTGAGCCGGCATGGTTATTTCTGAAGCCGACTCTAGATCCGAGGAGGCGGAGGTGAAAGATAAGGTGGTGCGGGGCAATGGGTATGACGCAAGACGTAGCGTGCATCACACTAGCGGATCCCTGCATCACGAGCTTTGTAGTGGGGGCGGGGAAGCACCGGTCTTGACTCCTCGAAAATCTCCATGTTTTCTATTCAGTATGTACAGAGAGGCATTGAAGCCGAAGGCCGACGTTGATATCTTTTGGCTCACATCATGGGTAAGTGAAGCTATCGTCCGGACGTGAATGTGCACTTTTAAATTAGACATCTACGTCCGGACGATAGCTTCAACTACCTAGCGGATGTTCCTATCGTTTTTCTACAAAGCATACCTGAAATTCAGGTTTTCCTTGTCTGTCAAGTCTTTGAAAGCAAGGCGATCGCCCTCTCGCTTATCCAGATCCAATTCATTCCTACGCTTGTTCTCCTTGTATAGGAGCACGTACAGCGCCGAAGCAGATGCAATGGTTATACAATAGCTGCAGAGATGTTAGCAGATTACACATTGCCGCAGCTGATGAATAAGAGACTGTACCAGATAATCAATCCCGTCCACAGCTCGGGATAGTGCTGTTCCTTCGTCTCGCTCCGCACTAGCTGAGGCCCCACCATATTGCCTACGCAGTACGCAACAAATACAGCGGAGGCCATGAAACTCTTCTTCGTCTCACCCGCAACGTTTGCGGCGCCAAGTGTAACCGTCAAGCCGACAACCGGTCCAAAGAATCCAATAAGCGAATATCCCACCACGGGAGCAACTGGGCGGTGACCCCATTCGGACTTCCAGATGATGCTAAATCCCGCAATGGTCGGAAGACAGCAAGCAAGCAAGACCGGGATGCGGATGTTTCGGTACTTCGAACACAGCCATCCGGTGAGAGGAATACCCACTGCACAGACGGCACC
Organism: Lasiodiplodia gonubiensis; assembly: GCA_009829795.1. Taxonomy (NCBI): domain Eukaryota; kingdom Fungi; phylum Ascomycota; class Dothideomycetes; order Botryosphaeriales; family Botryosphaeriaceae; genus Lasiodiplodia; species Lasiodiplodia gonubiensis. The sequence goes on from RHKH01000152.1 coordinate 54,516, forward strand.
AAGCGGAAATTGGAAGAGAATGCTCTCCAGCGCTGAGTACCCAAAGGTCGAGACAATGAGCGGACCGAAGCCTGAGACTGCGCCATTGACGGTGTATCTGGTAATTGCGCGTCAGTTAATTGAAGGGTAGGGAGAGGAGAAGAGAGTCATACGCAGAAGCCATGATCAACGCCACAAGCCAAACCTTCACGTCCAGCGCCGCCTCCTTGATCTGAGACCACTTAACGTCCTGATTCCGCACACCAGTCTGCCCAGCGCGTAGCCGCTCCACTGCCACAATGCGTTCCTCCGGCGTCAGAAACCAAGCGTTCAGGGACGAGTTAGGAAGCGCGAAGCACCAGAGCCCGAAAACGAAAGTCAATCCACCCGCTAAGACGTATATGTATTGCCATGGGGTAAGGGCTCCTCCGCTGATCTGCGCAAAGCCGTAGTTGAGGGCGCCGCCGATGATGGTGAACCAGCCCGTGCCTGAGAACCACCACGTCTGCCGCAATGCTTGTTCCGATTGTGTGTAGTAGCCACTGACGGTGATCATGAAAGCCGTAGGGACGATGGACTCGGTGAAGCCTACGAACCGATTATTAGTGCACGCTCAAGGTATGTACTGGAGGCCTTCAATACGCACCGAGGAAGAATCGCTGTACAAAAAGGCCTTTCCAATCAGTGACTCCGGCAGTGGCAGCACAAATGACTGCCCAAAGCATGACGGCAGGGCCCAGTATGTAACGAGTGTTGAACCGCTGCAACATGTACGTCATGGGGTAGGATCCAGCGAGCTGACCGAAATAGAAGATCGATGTAGCCCAGCTGAGTCTCGAAGTATCGGTTGTGGGTGGGGTAGTTGAAGTATTGACGACAGAGAGGTGAAGGTCCGAGGTCATGCCAAAGAGAGCTGCGCTCCCCAGAATAGCCTGTGCCAGGTAACGTCAGCAAAGCCAATCTCCAGCTGGAAATTTTTGTTCACCTTATCATAGTAAACGAGCCCATATCCTACGAACTGCGGTCAGAATGGATACAGATATGAGTTGAGCGATCAACTCACCAAGAACCATTGCTGGCATGAGAAACAAGTCAATCTTCCTAATGACTCGTCTTTCGATTTCAGGATCTACTGCCCTCGCCTCCTCACCAAGCAGCTCGGCAGCCGGTGCCGAGATGGAACTCTGAATGCCATTCTTCTCTGCATCGATAGAGCCTGCGTAGTTGGGGTTGGAATCGGCGGTTGTCATAGCAGCTTTGGTGACCGAATACGTTGGGAATGTTGGTTGTAAGTTGTAAGAAACCCTCCAATGTCACCAGTTTTAGTTCCAGAGAACCTCATCAACTAATTAAGACTTTTTCATAGGTCTTATGTTGCTATCGTATGTTAGGTACTCCGCTGGCTGATAGTCACGACAGTCAGTCAATCGGATAATGTGGGGTAATTTCGTTGATTGGACCTTCATCCAAATTTTCCGGAATCAAATCGTTTGGGCACATTTTATGGAATACGATCGCTCATGTATTCGGTGCTTGATCTTTTCGCTGTCACTATACCAAGCTTTCGGTATGGTGAAATGCCGATCCGTCTCGCATCATTCTCATCCTGCCATCAGATCCCGCTATGACGTGATGTACGCAGGCAATCATGCCTTCTCACTTCGGTTTTACTGAGACGGTCGGAAGCCTGAGCCGAAATCAATCCGATTAAATGCAAGTATCTGGTACGATAAGCATTCGATGAAGGTGCTTTTCACTTTTCCACCTATCCATAAAAGCTCAGACTAGCATGGCTACTACCACAGAGACAGTGACTTTGCCATACGTGCAGGCACCAGAGACATCAGAGTCTCTCGACTGGGCGGACTTGAGGACCCTCGATCTGTCTATATTTGACCGCCCTGGAGGAAAGCAATCCTTGGCATCTCAGTTCCAGAAGGCAATTGAGGAAGTTGGTACGTCAATACAATCTTGCACATACGACCGCATCATCGCTGTACTCATGCCTACACAAAGGCTTCTTTTACGTCAAAAACCATGGCCTGAGCAGGGAGGACGTCGACACGCAGTTCGCGCTTGCGAAATCAGTCCTCTCTTTGTCGGACGCCGAGAAAAAGCCTTACCGAGCCGCTCTGGAAGCCGGCGACTACAACGGCTGGAAACCAGCGGGTATCCGTGACTTGATTCCCGGAGTCAAAGACAACTTCGAGATATACAACATCCCCAAGTTCATTTCCGAACACGCGGACAGGCTACATCCGGATATCGTAAAGCAACATTGGGCCACCATTGAGGATTTCTCGAAGCGTGTTCATGAGCAGATTGTGAAGAAACTGCTTGTTGTGTTTGCCATTGCTCTGGAGCTGGAGGATGAGGAGTATTTCGTCAAAAAGCATCGATACGAAGAGAGCAGTGGTGATCATCTTCGGTACATGAAGTACTACCACAGGACTGAGGAAGAGAACCGAAAGTTGGGTGGCGTATGGCTGAAAGGGTAAATTACCCTCGGAACTATTTCCATGTTTGGGTTTAGAATATGTTAACAGGAAGATGGCGTAGGCACTCGGATATGGGGAGCTTGACGCTCTTATTCTGTCAGCCCGTGGCAGCATTGCAGGTGTTGACAAAAGACGGAACCTGGAAATGGGTACGGCCTCAAACAGACGCTCTCACTGTCAACCTTGCCGATGCGCTCAACTTCCTCACGAGTAAGTTGTGTGGACACGTTTGTAATTTCATGTGAAAGGCTGACTGTAGCCGCAAAATTGCAGATGGCTATCTCAAGTCCAGCATCCACAGGGTGGTTGCACCGCCCAAGGATCAAGTCCACATCGACCGCCTCGGCGTCATATACATGGTGAGAATCGAGGATGACACTGATCTGATACCCATTAAGGACTCTCCAGTACTACAACGGCTTGGCCTGGTGAGTGAAAAAAGACTTGGTCATGATGGACAGCCAGTAAAGGCTGGGGAATGGGTGAGACAGAGAGTGATCAAGAACCTCGGGGCTACGAGTTCGGTCAAAGGTGACAACGAAGAGACTGATGTTGAGATTGTCAAAGGGGTGACGATTAAGTATTACGAGTAACGAGTGGCTTAGTCTGATGAATGAAAGAAAAGTGATTCCGAAGGAGAGAAATGCAGAAATATTTTCTTAGCCGATGGTGTCCGCATATGTTGAAGACACGGGTGTCTATACCAAAAGCATAAACGAGCAGTTCTCAGACTGCTTGCTTACGCTAATATATCCGGATGGCAGCCTCATCTTCTCATCAATGTTCGGAAAAATGGACTGTTGCAAAAGCATGTTGATTCGGTCGGAAGGAAAAAAGTGCACGGTACCCAATGCATACAATTGGATACTGTCGGTTCGGCCTGGCAATGGCAGCATCGGATCTCCCTCCGGCTGTGTGCGACATACAACGCAGGACAAGGCCGGCTTGGAATCATGTCCTCGTGTTAAAATGATCGACCAGAATCTGCTGTACTCTTGTCGGCCTTGAAAATTGACCAAGCAGGAACAACTAAAAGCGCAGCACCAACAACGATGCTCGACCCGCCGAAAATCTGGCCTCCGAGATAACTGATTCCCTGCTGATCGTCAAGCTTTCCCTTGACCAAGGCGCCCGCAATGGGTGCACCGATCAGCTCGGCAAACGCTCCGACAGTCCACATAAAGCCTATGCGAAGACCAACGTTGGACGGATTTGATAGGCGCGACGCTACAGCATTGGGTATGGATACGACAATTCCCGATGTAAATCTGTAAATTGTGTTAGAGCCGTGGTGAATGAATCCTTGGATACAGGAGTGACAGAGTGAGGATACGTACCCAACCAGGAAACACCACACTGTGATGCCCGAGACGTTGTGAACTGCCAGCCAGGAGAACACGATGATGCTCAGCGATGCAGCGCCGGCGAATAGAACTACAGCACTTCCGATGAGCTGATCCAAGCACGCCGGCAAGACTCGCCCGAAGAAGCTTCCAGCGTTGAGGATGGATAAGAGGTAGGATGCATAGGAAGGAGTCGTGCCGAGTGAGTGCGACGCGAAAGGTACGATGTAGAAAAGAGGCACCCAATAGCCGAGGAAAACGAAGAAAACACCCACGCAGAGGAAGAAGTATGCTCGGCCGCTGAGACTGGTGAGCAACGGGGCTACTCGACCACGCACACTGCGGCCTATATGTGGAAGTGGTCCGGTTGGCGACACCGAGTCCGGTGACGCAGGGCGTTGAGTTGGTCGATGATGACCGCGAAGGAGGCGAGGTGTTGAACAAGTGACGTCTGTCAGCACAACGAAAGCCACCAAAGCCAGGACTAGAATGAGCAGGCCAAGGACACGGTTTGTCCAGCCGAAGCCGATCAGCGGCAGTAGCTGTCGGAACGCGATGGGCAAGATGGCACCTCCTACGGCGCTGCCAGTCGCCGCCACGCCGAGTGCCAGCGCGCGCTTGCTAGTAAATTGATTCGAAACGACGGAGACGGCGGGGACGTACAATAGCCCGCTCCCTAGGAGATAGTGTCAACGTTATGCAGAAGGAATGAGATATCGCATGTAACAAACCAAATCCTACGCAAACGCCCTGCGTGAGGAGGACTTGATAATAGCTCCGAGCCAGGCTGAGCATCATCAGTCCGAGCACCACCAGCGCCATTCCCGCGCCCAGCACGGACCGAACATATCCTCGGTCATAGAATGCACCGGAGAACAGGCCCACAAAGCTCAAGAGGAACACCTGCGTTGTACCGATCCATGAGATGGCAGACGACGAGTAGGAGTTGAGGAGGTCGGACTCGTAGTATGCCTGGTACGAGCCGAAAGCCGAAGCAACTCCGAGAGTTATGAAAAATACACAGAACCCGCCGAAGACTTTCAGGTAAGCGTCAACACCACCGTTTGGTGGTACAGGTTCTGCTTCGCCTCCGTAATTCTGGGGATTTTGCTGTTGATGTTGGACTGTGTTTCGAGTTGCCAGAAGTATACGGGGTGCGGTTGCTGATAAGGTTGAGGATGATGTTTGTGCCACGGCGGAACCACCCCTTTGGGAGGATGTGGGAGCTGTCCGCTGCATGTTGACTTCACTTTTTCGTGCGTTTGTAAACAAAAGGCTAACTACGAGAACCACAGATGAGGAAGACAGCCTGTGTCTCAGAGCGGGGTTGCAATCAGCCCCCACACGGATTGCTGACAAATTCACTCTGGAGAATTCGTTGCCGCAAAATCTCTGGTAAGGATACCTACTTGACACAGAGGAATAGTGCGTAGCGAGCATCCTTTAAACAATAATAAGCAGATCTTAGCTTAACTATCGCACATGCAATCACCTTTAATACGCCAGAATACTGGAAGTACACTCACTCAGGGCTATCGTCCTCTCTATTCAAGAGACTTACTCGGCAGCGTGACGCAATAGGTTAGACCGATTCTTAGCACTGACACACATTTGTTCAAAGCAATGTTAACACCTCATTTAATGTGGCACACTATCTATGACAACTATTACGAGAGAATTCCCTTAGCTAGCCATTTACCTCCACGTTATCAAATTTCTGCTTCCCTTCGGCAGTCGAAAATTCAAGTAAAGCGGATGGTCCTTCTATTCCCCATGAAAGCCCTGATCAGACAGTAGCCGTAGCCTGTCCTGGCGGTGTTTCTCGAATTCATGTCTTCGATTGCGCGGGTCGCTCTCATGAGACAAGACAAAATAAAAAGCCGTTCAACTGGAGGCGATGGTGCAGTTGTTCGTACTAAATAATCACTCCAGTACTAGTACCACGCTTTGCATCTAAATTATGTGTTTCGTAGGAAACCAACCTTTGAATTTCGAGGAGCACAAGACTTTGCACCTTGGTTGGGACAAGGCGGTAACACGTGGGCAGTGCGTTGCTTTTTATTCTGCAAGGATGGACCAGCTATTCTTTTCAAGCGCTTACTTCATCTTGCACTAGTACTTTCTGGGATTAAAGAGCAAGTGCTTCGGCTTCGCATAATGCGAGAGTGGGTTGTGCAGCAATAACGAGGCATTGAATATGGGTGAACGAACAAGATTGAGGACAACTAAGAATTGCTGCAAGCGTTATCGTTCGATAGAAGAACGTGACCCTCTTCTTTAGGAAGGTGCGAGCCTTGCATTATTTTATGACCGGGTAAAGTGTGCCTTGCCATGCTGACATGATCTTTGCCCCGCCATTTGGATCCTAAGGTGTGTTCATCGTTGGTGGGGGCCAGAGCAACAATCGAGTGCCGAGGAGGTTTGTCGGAGTATGGCCTGAGAATGCCTCCTTCGACGCTGAAAAAAAGGTGCGTCTTCACGGCGGAGAAATTCCGTCTCATCTCTGCCGCGAGATATGCAGCTTAGACGTGTCCGGGGATCGCTGGAGGCATGCAGGCAATGGCGATGTTATGAACGTTGATTGAGCCATATTGGTGGCCATTCATGGCGGTCTCGTGCCGGGGAAATAGATTGTGTTGTTTGTTCATCGAGCATCCATTGAGCTGCCAAGATCTCGCTCTCCGGTAAAGCGCATAGCCAACCGATCCTATAGCTTTCTCTCTTAAGTCTTCTGAGCGATGGTTGAGTCATAGTTACTTATTTGGTGGTGAACTGCTGCGATCGCGCTTCGTGGCTGTGTAGGAATTCTGGTCCATTGGAGTAATAAATGCGAGGCTTCCAAGTTTTAATATGTAGGCTTGGGCCAAGGAAGATCCATGTTCGTGTAAGGATTTCCAATCAGACTCACGGGCAGCCTGACATGTATAGCTGCTGGCCGTGTTCCAACTGCACAGCCCCCGGGAGCTTTCCAGCCTTGCCGGCGTTTGATGTCGGAGAGATGACAGCTGGGCCCATGGTATCTGTGACACGGGTATAAATGGCTCGTGCGCGGAGAACGTATGATCAGAATACCCTTCATTATGAACTGCACTGAACCCCAATCTACAGACGATGGCGATAGCCTCAACATACCGTACACGGAGTCGGTGAAGCAGATTGACTCTGCCTGTCAAACCACCCAAACAACCAATGAAGGCGAATCTGGGGTCTTCGCGGCCTTCGTCAAGTTCTGGCGCATTGCTACCGCCGATAAGAACATGACGATGTATGGTTTCCGAAGGTTCAAGACAAGCCATTTGGTAAATCTACGGCTGATGGAGGACCAGCTCGAAAGACTGGACAGAGAGGTATACCAAGCTGGGTTGAAGCTGGAAGTTCCAATAAGCAAACTCGACAGGCTTGGGCTTGGGAGGAGCCAACGAGACAGAAACGCAAAGGCGGCCTCGGAAGTCATGAACACAGAAAATGTCACAAGGCTGAGGATACTGGTTCAGGAGTATGGTAAGTTATGGCCGCAGTAAGCGTTGTGGCCCGATGTGCTGACGTGCATGAGACGATGCCCTGATTCGCTTCAATCAGATCATGCAGATGCAAACATTTTCCTTATCCGACGACGCGTGGCACTCGGAACTCCGAAGCGACCTCAACAAATGGGAGCAGTCAAAAACCCGGCTGGTTCGCCCCGACTTGCCCGCCTCTAGGATTCGATCGCCATTGGAGAAGTGTCTGAACCACTTGCTGCGCGTGGCGTGGCGCGCGTGGACGAGCCGACGCACAGCCTCGTCGGATCAGGATGCTGAGCAGCAAGCCACGCTTACGCTGCACAATATTACCTACGCCACCAAATGCATCGCCTGCTTCATTGTCGCGGTTTTTGCCGCCACCGTCTTGGTCATTCCGTTGCTGGTGTTGTCGGATCAGAGCAGTACGCCCAAGTTGCTCGAGATCGCACTGTTCATTGTTATATTCTGTTTTGCTGTCAGCTTTTGCTCCGGCTCCTCGGCGCTGGCCACGATGGGTGTCACGGCCGCGTATGCTGCGGTTCTTGTTGTTTTCATATCTAATAATCCCTGACTCTTGGGGCATCAAATATTAGGCAACAGAGTACACTTGACGGCCATGCAACAACTCAGAATGTGAAACAAGCAAAATCGGGTTGGTGATTTGGATTGCAAATTTCATTCAAAATGTAAAGGCTCTGCCATTTTCCTCTGTGTTAGGGTTGTGGAATCGCTTACTGCGATCAAATGCGTTTTGGCGCCAGATCTCGCCCGAATTATGACGGATGGCTCTCAACGCCCAAGCGTAGTTGTATCATTATCTACAAATCATACGATCGTTTGCTACAAATCCAGCGCGTATGCTACAGTTTACTTTTGGAACTATTTAGTAGTTTTGGCGCGTAATGGGCAGACTGCTTAAATCAGTGCTCTGCCATCGGCCAGGGGCGGGTTGCCGCGCATCGGCAGGACCGTTCATATCTTTAATTAATGAACTGATGCAACATACCATGATTTAATGGAACGCTCCCAAATGTGCTGATGTAATTTCCTGGAAAGGCTCCCATGACCACCGTCATCGTCGTCCGAAGGAGATAGTTTCAGCAGCTATATCTCTGAAATAACGGAAGTGGCCTTGAAACATGGGATGCCTTTCTGGAATTGAGCGCCGTCCCAAATCTGCCTTGTCAGATGTCACATTTCAGGCGAGTTATAGATACGGGCAGGATACAGGCAAAAGCATCATCCAATCAGTCCTATTAAGGTCACCGATTAGGCAATGATAATATCCAGGGATATCATCTGATTGGAGCAGAACGGCGAATGAGATTCCGCACCCCCCACACCACCCCCGTCCCGGACGCTGGATCAGAGCGGTCTGATTGAAAACAAACATAGCGACAACACTCCGCCCAGGGGTTCCCTTCAATCATATCACAACAAAGAAGAATTCGTTGCAGACTCCAGAGAGTAACACTCTATTTCATTGGCAAATGTTGTAGTTCTTTCAGAAAGTCATCTGTTCAATCGTTGTATTTTGAAGTATGGTTGGACCATTTTCACTGTGCATATCTTAAGGCGGGCCGCATTCAGTTAACGAAAGTTTCAAGGTGCTCCTCGGTAAAGCGGCATGGTCACCGGCAGATTTATGGTCTCCAGAATCAACGGCCCAGTCTCGGTCGCAAGGTCCGCATTTACTTATCAAGACTTAGTAACTTTCTGTCGATCATTATGGAAACCCCACAACTTGCAGTCAGCTTCTCCAGAAGGCTTGCCAGAGCTAGCTTGAAGATAAAACCTAAGGGAAGTGGGGCTCATGGGCCATTATACCACACCTTGCTATAGCGGAAGGGCAATTAATGTCAGTGCGAATTTACTGAGACGAGTGGTGTGGTAGGCCGCTCCTGTGGTCCTGGGTGGGGCATAGTACTAATTCCGATTCCCCGAGTAGGAAACCGGTAAAACCGAGCGTCAGAGACAAAAAATAATCACGCTCGACACCGCAGCACAAAGAAAGATGTCACAGTTAGCCACCTCGGCAGACCAGTTTGATGCGGGGACGCTGTGGGGAAGCTCTGCCCCTCCGGGGATAAAGCATGACGGTGACGGTTGACATCAACCTTTGAAAAAAATCATGCCTGCGGGCTGTCGGCCCTCGTGCCCGCTTTTTGGAGATCGTAGTACAACCCAGGCAGGTACAATGGGCTCATCACGCCAGACACGCTTGACACGCTCGTATTTGGTGGAGAGCTTGCAAGGAGATACTCGGCTCTATCGGATGCATCAATAAATAAAGCCGACCGAAGTAAGGCTTCTGATCACAACCACGAACTTAAATCCGCGATTACCACTCCATTCTTCTCACTGGATCTCAAAAATGCGTTTCTTCGCTATTGCCTCTGTCATTATTGCCGGCCTCAGCGGCGTCATGGCCCAAGTTGCTGTATGATTTCTTTATGCTTACCGAGCTTCTTTAACCACGATGCTAACCTTGTCCAGTGCCGCGACTGCGAGTATTGCAGGCAGGATTCCGACTCTTGTGCGGTTGATTCTTGTCACGTAAGTCGATAAAAGTTCAATTGTAGTACTATTGCTAATGTACGATTAGCCCGGTGTGAGGTGCTAAGCGGTCCGTCCCCCTCACTGTACCTGATATTCGACCTCAGGAATTCATGTCAATCTTTAACTATCAATTGAGATCCCTGGCATATATATATTTTTTTTGTGGTGATTGTAGTATCTACATTACTCGGGTTGAACTTGTTTGCTTCATCACAGATAGATATGTTGTAGCTACATGATGATGATGAATAACTCATCGCCAAAGCCAGAGGCGGCGGGTCCCTCAAATTTGCCTCTGGCTTCCCGCCTCCCTTCCTCTCAAGTACGATCCAGCACCGATTGCGCAAAAAGTTAGCTCTAGTGATATCTCCAATCGCAAAATACACTCAGTAACAGGACACTGTAGGTGCTGAAAAATGAAGCTACCGGAACTTATCCTCATGCGCATTCAAGTTGATTACATAGATTGTCTTGTTGGAATATACCAGCAGCCTTTACCCTATCCATTGCGTGGCAAGAGGGTTTCTTCAAATTTTTTGCTTGTGGTCTAATCCTCAGCCACTCTTTCTGGAAGCATTTGGCATAAATGATCGGAAGAAAGCTTCCGCACAGGAGGGAAAAGTTCTTGGATTTACTCAAGTTGCTTGGTTTGAGTCGGACTACATCGGAACTCTGAGATGATGGCACATATTCTTGATCCGGCTCGCCGAGGGATCCTTGTCTGGGATAATCTGGCTCACGCAGTGTACAGCAAAATTGCGTACCCCTGCGGCGATTACTGGAGTCCAGCAACACGTGGAGTTTCTGGTCCTTTCAATTACATTCAAGAACATGGATCACAAGTCACGGGGTCCGCTCAAATCTCAGCTTGCGGGATTGTCGGGGAGTAACGCCCGGAACGAGACACGAGTTTGACAAAGATGAGTCACGATTGAACGTAATGCTGATCACTCAGCATGACGGAGTTGCGCAACACTTGGGCATTGGATAAGATTATATGGAGAGATGGAAACAAGCAAACCCTGAATTCTGCACCACGTGCTGGAGTAGTAGAGAATAGAGGTTTGTTACATGGTGCGAAATATTAGATATCGCTTTTTGCTGCTCTTTCTTGGCTGATGCATTGTTTCGAAGAGGAGATAATAAAAAGGCTTTCAACTGCAATCTATGCGACGGTGAGGAATTTGCTGCTATAACATTTCTAGAACGGTGTTTGGTTTTCCATGTTTTGCACCTTAAGTTTCTCTCTCGTAAGTTACCGGCTTTCGTGCTTTGAGATCAGTCCGGACGTGCATATAGAAATTTTAGCTCCACATTCTTCTCTGGACGAAAGCTTGAGATACACATATATGTTCTTCCATTCGCTTTGGCGCAATCGTCTAAGATGGCGTGTACAGCGCCTCTATGCTTTTAATCAGTAGCTGAGTGAGGGCTATTGAGGATCGATTTAAAGCAAGATGGAATAGCATTGTTAATGAAACTAAAATGTAGATGATAGAGTTTAAATATGTAGACAGCCGTGGGTCTTTCACACGTAATTTCAACCGGCGCACCAGGCAGCTGTGTGGCGAGTCAGTTTCATACTTGGTCTCAGCGCCCTCTCGCAGCCGATGGCTAGCGTGGATTTACTTTTCTCAGAGCAACTGGACTCCGCCCTATCGTGACCATGTCAAGGAGCATAACCCCGCAATATTAACCTATCAGATCATCAGAGCGAACCCGGATGGTCTCTGGGCTAGCGTACGATTGTAAATGGTGGTGGCTGTACACAGTAGGTACCACTGCGATTGGTTGCTGATTGGCGGAGGTGATAGCGGTAGTGGGGGCTAGCGAACCCGTATAAGGCGTCAATCCCCCGCCGTCCGCACGAAACTCCCAGGCAGGACCCCGCAAACCCGCACTCCATCGCCGAAGATCTACAATCATTTCCTAACGCGATCATCTCACTCTGAAGTACCCAGATGCTTTTGGAGTGCCGCGATGTCCGCATTTCATACTAAATTCCTTCCTCCTGACGTATGGCATGTTCTGTTGTGGCCAGGTTATCGATATGCGATCTTCCGCCTACTTCTCAGCATTTCTACGCTTATTCTCTCTGTCTTTGCGCGCCATCTCATTCGCCCTATGTTCGAGGTCGTTCACGCCATTCTTTTTACTATTTTCTTAGGCTCGCTTACTACAGTATTTTATCTTTGCCCTATAGTCCTCATCCTATACGACCTTCTACTTGCCGGTATCCATATCTCCAGGCTTGTCCGGCGATTTATCCTCCGCACCGATCCCGATGAACCGCAACCACAGCCAGATGATAGTCAAAGGTTGGGTCCTTTCGGACTACTTCGTCTTTGCGTACTTGTTCTGAGCTGCTTGCGGCCCGATATCTTCAGTTACATCGTCGATCGGGCTAAGGACATTGGTTTCCATTCGCTTGACTATGGTGTCCGCTACGGGCTCCGTGCCCTCGTTCTCCGGGACTACATACTCTTCCTCGGTCTTGTTCTCCAAGGAGCTCTCGATGAATTGAACGGTGTGGAGCGGCTGGAGTAGATGTTTGGTGGACCTGCTTTGACAAAGGAACAAGCAAATTTAACAAGTGGTGGGCGGTGCTGGCGATACTCGCAGTGGGTGGGGATGGTGGGCTCTGGCAGTAGCAAGACAAAGTGCGGGTGAGTGGTGCATCTGGAAGAGCAACATCAGGCACTGACGGCATGCAAGAAGATTCCCGAAGGTGATAGTGGCCCTCATGCCATGGGAATAACTCTCAGAACGCCGCTCTTCTTCCCGTCTTCTCCTCTTCCGGTCACAAATACGTCGTATCCGCCGCCAAGAAACGTACCCTGGCATCCCACCGGTCGGTACTTGAGCAATCGGCACATTTGGCCGCCCGAACCTAACGTGGGTCTGCCTTACGCTTTACGAGAGTTGCCGATCGTGCAGCCTTCGGCACTTGTTTAAGGTAGAGTTCTGAAACACTGGGTCTGATCATTCAGTGATGGACGATCACCATCATCCACCAATTGCTCCACCCTCAACTCCCGATGGCCAGCGTAAATTTTATTTTATTTTTTGCTCGTGTTATGGGCAGCTGGAGCTATCGTCCGGATCAGAATGTCGAATTAAAATTTCTACAAACACGTCCAGACGATAGCTTCAACTACCCACATATTTTAAATTTCGTGTAAAGGCGAGCACCAGCACCCGAATCATCTCTGTCGTGCCCGCCTGAAAACCGGAGCCATTGAGATTAAGTACGGGTTGGCACAAGGAGGCATCTGAGGCTTTCGAATGGCGAATGCGGCATGGCCTTTGGAGGCGGGATTGTCGGCGCAACGCAAAGGGAGGCAGGGCCCGATAACGCAGTAGCAACAGGCAAACAAACTCAACAGTCACTTTACGCTGCGCCGCTCTTTTCCTCCCTTGGTCACCCCTCTCCTGCTCCGCCGTCCCCACCCCGGTGATACTATGGGATTTTATCACAGCGGTCTCATGGATCTGGAAAATGAGGCTACCCGTGCATTTGTCTGCCCGACGACAATTGCGAAATAACGGTACACGCTCCGGTGAATGGGAGGGAGTCGTGAGGCCTAGAGTATTTTCCCCCTAAGTGCTGCACTTGACTGCCGCGCCCGACTGCCGCGCGAACTGCCATGGTTTCGCAAGGGACCCAGAAATGGGTAGCGATGTGGGAGCTTGGTAGAGGTTATCGAGAGTACGAAAGTCAAGGCGAATGTGCAGATTAACTCAGCTTCAGCCTAATGTGAGGGGAACACCTTGGTGGATGTGGGGGGTGTAGCGGCGAACATTTGAGTTTAAAATGGTGGAGTAACGACTCGTCGTGAGCCCGACGGCGCCTCTCTCAGACCGGCGTGTGTCCAAGGACCGTAGCTGGAGGCTGCCTCCGTAACATCGCGCGCGAAGTGCACTGTTCGGGCACTGTTCGGGTCATACGAGCGGAACATTTGCACAGGGCACCATCGCCAGCGAAGATGTCCTAACCCGAACAAATCAGGGTTAGCCGCAAAGGCGGCGTTCGCAGCCACGAAAGTAACGAGCGACGTTGCGACAGTGGTGGCGGTCACGAATCAGCCTCAGACCCTGCGTGTACCCGTCAGAAAAAAAGGTTACCGTTAATAAAGTTCAGATACCGTACTAGCGGTTCGTATTCCTGTCAGCCGCGCTACCATCGTGGTAAAGCGCGCGGATACCATCGACGCTAAATCTTATACGAGCGATTTACGTTCGTCTAGCGATTAGCGTAAAAACAGGGCTGTCTAGCAGGACAACCGTTTGATTCTTCCTGATTCTGTATTAGTCTGAAGAAATGTGGCTCCTACACTTTCTTCCACCATTCGCATCGATTCGCATTCTGCTTACAACACCTGAATATGCTTTTTCACAATAAGCAAAGGCATTTCTGCTATACCCATCTCTCCTTCACCGCAATCAAATCGACTGACTCTTAGCTCCTTGGGTGATTTCAGAGCTGCGAACCCTAGCGTGAACTCAACTTGATTGAGTGGTGCGGTGAATGGCACGACCAAGTCTGCTAGCTACACGAGCGTACTGTCGATGACCGATCCTCGACTATATATGAAATCCGTTCTCCCTCCAATTGTCCAACATCACCAACCAACACTTCTCATCTACATCCAACAGCCTCTCAGCTCCATCCAACCAACTCAACTCTTCAAGATGCGTCTCGATCTCAGCTTCCTCCTCCTCACCGGCCTCGCTGCCTCCGCCATGGCCCAGCACGTCCAGTTCATCTCCTACGAGGCCATGAGGAGGAACACCATCCCTTGCTCCAGGAGGGTCCCCGGTCTTCCCGACAACTGCCTGAAGCCCGGCACCCCTGCCAACGCCTACACCCGCGGCTGCAGCGTTATCACCCGCTGCGCTCGTACGAGCAACAACTAAAGGGTGAGTTCGAACATTGTGGATTTCCGTCTTTCATTGCTAATCTCGTGTGAATCCAGACTCCACCGATATCTTGCCATCTTAATCAATCCGACCATGGCCAGGGCCTGAGGGATTAGGAGACGCGCCGCGCTATTGGGTCCGGGATCGCTTTGCAATGTGGTGTTGTGGGGGATCTTTTCTGCTTTAACATTTTACCAACCCATTTTCTTGTTGATACAATTTCGATTCGAATCAGCTTTTATACTTCTCACCTTTTGTTGAAAGTTGGCCTATCGTGACATGTGTTCAATCTCGCTTGCTATCGCCTCGCTACACGTGACGAGACGGCCAGGGCGAGGGGACTGCCCGGGGACTGATATATCCCATGATGTATCTAATCAGCAAAGCCCCCCGTACTGACTCGGTTGCCTTCATGTACGCATACAGATTACCAATGGCAGTGGAGAATTGCAAGCCGAAGCAGCATGTGTTGCTGATTGTGGTTTGTCACTGACAGCTGCTCCCCGCAACCACAGTTTTACCTTCATCCCCTTCGAAATATTCCGCACCCTCTGCATCTCACGGGAATGCAGTACAATGGAAGCCTACACATTCTATATTTCTGAAGTCGTTTTACCGTCAATAATGATGGGTAAATGGTAGAATATCGACACTCTCACTTGTGTACTGTGTGTGGCATGCACGAATGAAACGCTTTAAAGTGCATGTAGTAATTAGACATAAAGGGGCGAATCACCGCTTCATCAATCCTGGTAGTAGGGAGCTCGATGATGAGAGAGTAACATGAATTTCTTCGTCACTTACTTCCAGGTGCTGCTCTAGCCATTGCCCAGACGCTCGGGTGTGTAGATGCTACTGATAGTTGCTTAGTACGCGATCGTGATGGGGGAATATGGGGCACGGCCGTCCGCACGATACTCCCATCTTATCCGAATTCTAGTGGTAGCCAGTTGCGTATGACGTACGGACACTCTGCTTGAATAGCTCCGTAGCTACGTAGGTTGTTCTGTAAAGATTCGTAGCGAGGTACAAGAGGCGTATAGGTTTTTTTTCACAATTTCTCCAATGGTATCTCACACACGAAATAATAGGATAGATTAATGAGTAATTGGGGCGCTTAGAGAACTCTATCTCGCGCTTAGACGTATGAGCCAAAGCGCGATTAAAACCATAGAGGAGGGGATGAGACTACTTGTACCGGGCGACTAGCTCGACAATGGAGAGTGTGGGAAAAGTAAAATACTTGACCCAACATGCGCGACAAAAATTGACAACGCTGAGAAGAGGTTACAACAGTCCCACTAATGGCTGAAGCCCGCGTGTCGGCAATTGACAACGTTGTCCAGTCTAAGTGTCCGGTGCTCAGTTTCGGTGAGATCAAAGAAAGTCGCAATAAGTCTGTTTACTCCCTCATTTGCATGCGTCTGTTTGAATTGTTGTTGCTGTAGCTCTGAATAGAGGATATAATCATCAAATTGAGCCGCCGATCATTCTCGCGTATTACTTGGCAAGTAAAGCAGCTGCACCCAATCTTAGTGGCGAGCCTTAATAAACCGGTGGCTCTATACTCTTCTGCACTAATTCACCTACATTGGCTAATGTGACCGGTAGCCCACGTACTACTGCAATGTTTTGCGCAGTCCACCCATGGCCTGGAATTTCCATTCCACGTCACTGCCGGCATAGTGATCGCCGCGGTAAGGTTGATACAAGTTGCTTCGCGGTAGATTACTCCATGATGAGTAATGCGGGTCTGGTCTGCAATTCGGCGGCGTTGATGCATGATCGCCGCTACACCTTCCCTGATTCGACCTTGAGCAGCAATCTCACTCTCAAAGGGCGCAACTATTGATAGAAGATAACACTAAAATCAGAAATTCTCCATGTCCAACATCTCGGCCATGAAGAGACATCAATTTATTTACAGCACACTTTTGTATACTATTCTCCGACCCTCTTAGAGATAGAAGCATTTAATCACCTTATGCACTAAAAAGAGAAAGTAGAAAATTATGATAAACAGTGTTTTCAAACGGTGGTCTTGAGGCCCGAGGGCATTCTATCACCCTGCTTTGCCAGTTATATCTTTACATTTGGTTATTTTTGTACCCTTCAGCGGCACAGCGTTACAGAATAACGACGTTTTTAAGCCTTTCGGTCGTCTGCACCCGCGCGCTGAAGCGGCGCCACAACGGTACTAGCAGCAGCACGCCCTCTTTAGCGTATAGTCACTGTTGACGAATCATCCGTGCTCGCGGCAGTCAAATGTGCTAACGAATTGGAGTTCTGGAGACCAGACCTATAAAAGGGATGTGCGCGGAAAGCATCCCGTGAAAGCACGGCACGCAATGCCGAGACTTTAGTATATTTGTACAGCCATGCGACTAGGCACTGTGTAGAACAAATAAGTGGAGCGTGGAAAAAGGCCTAAGGGATGTGTGAAACATTATGTTTCTCTTTCATCCATGTAGTGGGTCGCAAACCAGGTTGGCGGAACACGAAACCTGACAGACCCGGCGGTTTCCTAAAAGGCCCGGTGGTTTCCTGCACACTATGCTTCTACAGGCAAGTGATGGAAAGGCTCACCGTCCGAAATCCCGAGTTCCGTACCTTTAAGCTCGAATTGGCTAAAACGTTGTTCAAGTAACTGAGAAGGGCAATGTATAGCGATGTGTTTTTGACCACGGACCTCCTTGGAGTCAACTCTTGCGCACGGACTCACTGGTATACGTCAGCCTATAACCGGGGTCCTAATACCACTACATTGACCAACCAATCAGCTCCAACGCATTTTAGGCCTGCCCTGTGGATCTCAGGTTGATGTAGGGTCCGGCAGTTCGTTCCGTATCTAACGCCAAGCTCTTGGCTGTCGGCGTTTCTTCGATGCGTGAATCACCAATCCACGAACAGGTAGTTGTCACGCAATGCGCCTTGAAACAGAGCGTGCCTAATTGGCCGAGTGCCTAATGATGAGGATCATATAAAAGGGCGAGAGAATTAGGGGAGAGGTTACCATCCAGCAGCCGTTCTTTGCCTGTCAATCGTTGATCACCTCGCTTCGTTCGCTTTTTCCACAATGAAGATTTCTTCCGCTCTCGTTGCCACTGGGCTTCTTTCCAGCGCCGTAACGGCTCATCCTGGCGGACACCACGTCCCTCGTGCTCAGCTGCAGCGCCGTGCTGCCCTATCCCAGGGCTGCGCCTCGCAAGTAGCTCAGTATAACGAGAAGCGCTATGCCAGAAGGATGAAGGCGAAGCGCTCGTTGGAAGAGCGGGCTGGCAACACCACGTACCAAATCACGACCGAAGCTCCCTACTATGATGTCATCCAGAACGACACCTGCGTGTTGGACCCCGAGGTGACCCAGGGTCCGTACGTCTGGCCGCGCTCCCAGATGCTCCGTCAGGACATGTCTGAAGGCCAGACCGGCGTTCCTCTTTGGCTCGACGTCGGGGTTCTCGACATGGCTACCTGCGAGCCCCTGGAGAACGCGCTCGTCAGCTTCTGGCACTGCAACGCCACCGGTAATTGAACACCCTCCACCCAACCACCCTCATCCTATCCCCGACAGCGGAACTAACCAGCGTGAACCACAGGCAGCTACTCCAGCTTCACCGGGCTCTCGCCCAACACGCCGTTCGTGCAGCTGCTCGAGCAACTCGGCGTCAACAACTTCACCATCGGCGAGACGGACCTGCACACGGACTCGACGACGTTCCTGCGCGGCATGTGGCCCACGGACGCGAACGGCATGCTGGAGATGAAGACGATTTTCCCGGGCTTCTACGTCGAGCGCGCAATCCACATCCACACGCAGGTCTACACCGACTGGGTGCTGCACGCCAACGGCACCGTGTCGTCGGGCAACATCGTCAGCACCGGCCAGCTGTACTTCGACGAGGACACGAACGAAAAGATCATGGCCCTCGAGCCGTACAGCTCGCACACGGAGATCAACCGCACGACGAATGATGTTGATTCTATCATCGCCCAGGGGTTCGAGGGCGGGTATAACCCGGTTGTGAGCGTCGTGCCGGCGGATGGTGAGAATCCTGAGAACGGATTGATTGGGTACATTACCATGGGTGTGGATACTACTGCTATCGAGACGACCGACATCAGGAACAGGGGTGATGGTTGGTAAGGGACGAATTCGCACTGGCATCGCTGGTAGGCTTATCTTCTCGGGAGTGCTGGTTTCTTTATCTTTATGACCATGGAACAGACAGACTGGGAAGTCTGCCTTTTCTACGGATGGCGGCATGTTTGGAAGACGAGTCTAGAATGTAGCAATGTTGTAAACAAAAATGTAATGATAACTCTCGAATGGATTTCTGGAGTACGCGCCGGGCTTTGTCGGAATGTCTATTGAATGATTAGTTGAGGCATGAGTGTTTCCTACTAAGGTCTGCAAACCTTTGAAGAATTACATACATCCTGAGTACGAGATATCCACTGCTGGTTCATCAGAGAAGAGATAGTTGATAGAGACCCTGGGGAGCGTCGCATATTGTAGGACTATTGTAGAGTGGGCATTGTGCCTTTTTCGGGGGTTCTCTCAGGCGACCGGAGGATAGAATAGACCGATTGCGAGACGCTCTGTAAGCCATGGTCGATCGCGGATACTCAAGCTCCTCGGCTGACCTTTGATGCAGCGAGTACTTGCTTAAAGGAGTTGAGATGTTCGATTTTTGTCGGCCCTTTTGTTGCGTCGTCGATCCCGTCGGCCCTCGCGTCTTCGATCGGGGCGGTGCGAGTTCGAAGGCCGAAAATAATTCGCACGTGTCACGTCGCAACGACAGTTCGAACTAGATTCAAGATCGGCCGAAACAATGGTAGAACGGAGTCTTTGAATGTTTGCACCTGTTGGCAAATTTTTGCATGAGAGGCTCTGCTCATTACGGACCAAAAGCGGATAGGCTCTACGAAGGTTCGTACCTAAAGTCCTGTCCGCCTATCGCTGCTAAACACCGCGCCAGGGCGGCTGAGATTTTCAATATGGACGTCCATACATAAGGCAGACTCCCCGCAGATTCGGGAAAGTCGATCTCCGTTCACACACGGACCAGTCCGGGAGACGCACTGCCGGAGTCCGCCGGCCCCGAAGCACCGACAAGGTGGAGAATATCCGCTTCACCGCCATTGGCCCGAACGTGGAATAGTAAGCAGGAGAGTGAATCTATCGGCACAACTATCTCGAAAGACCGGTGACAACGGTAATATCACGACGATACCTGCAATAAGGAGGCATTGGCTACCGGAATTCTACCCCGTATATATTCGTGCCCATGAGCCGCATCTACTGTTATTGCGCTGCATCAAACACTCAATCAACCCAATCTCGCCTTGGAGCCGAACTATCTATCATGTCTTCTGAGACACTAGTTTCCATTGCCATCATCGGTGGTGGCGTTGCCGGTCTGACCCTAGCCAACATTTGTGAGCAAGCGGGAATTTCATACGTCCTGTGGGAATCACAGGATCGGATTGCTCCTCCGGTTGGCGCCAGTATTGGCTTGATGCCCAACGGTCTACGAGTTCTGGACCAAATCGGCGTCCTTGATGCCATTGAGGAATATCAGATTCCCCACGACAGCTGGCAGCATCGTGACGCCGACGGCACTTTGTACAGCACTGTCACCACAATGCGGAAACTCCCGGAAATGTAAGTCCAACTTGTTCTCGCTACAAGCATCTCTGGTAAAACGCTAACAGAGCAACGATCAGACTTGGCTACAGCGGCATTTTCATGGAACGGCAACGGGTGCTCGAGATCCTGCACGAGAAGCTCCAGGACAAGTCGCGCGTCCGCACGGCGAAGCGCGTCACCTCGGTCGAAAGCCTCCCCACGCACGCCATCGTCACGGCAACCGACGGCTCCCAGATCCAGGCCGACGTCGTTGTCGGCGCCGACGGCGTGCACAGCGTCGTCCGCCGCGCCATCAACGCCTTGACACCGTCGTTCGATTCACCCGCAGACTGTACGCGTTGCCCCCATCTAAGCTTCCCCCACGCACTTTCATCCCCATCCCCTCGCTCCCACCCCACTAACGGCCACCGACAGACCTCTCCACCCGCTACACCTGCGTCTACGGCATCTCCGCCCCGCACCCCGCGCTGCCGCCCGGCCGCAACTACACCATCTACCGCGCGACGTCCTCCCTCCTCCTCTTCACCGGCGCCGGCGGCATGCTCTACTGGTTCATCTTCCGCGAGCTGCCACAGCCGCTCCCCTACGCCCCCGACGGCCCGCGCCAGCGCTTCACCGCCGCCGACGTCGACGTCGCGGCGGCTGATGTCGCTGACGCGTGTGTCACTGTTGTATATGATACCGATGGGCCGAATGGGGAGCATGCGGAGAAGCGGGAGAACGGGGAGATCGGGGAGAAGGCCATGGTGGTGTTGTTCAAAGAGATCTACAGCCGCCGCCGCACGGCCGTCATGACTTTGCTCGAAGAAGGCATCGCGGGGCGCTGGGCGGCGGGGCGGATGGCGGTCGTCGGCGACGCGGCGGCGAAGATGGTGCCGCACGCGGCGATGGGGGCGAATCAGGCGATCGAGTCGGTGGCGTGTTTGGCGAATGGGTTGCTGAGGCTGCACCGGTCGGGAGGAGGGTTCGAGCAGGCGGATGTGGAGGGGTGGTTGGCGGAGTACGGACGCAGGCGGGAGGGACGGCTGCAAGGGGTCGTGGCGATGGCGAACCTGGCGTGTCGGGCGCAGTTGAAGATTGGGGAGGAGGCGGAGGGGTATATTCGGCAGGTAATGCAGGGGCAGGAGGAGGATGACGTGTTTGTGGGGAGGATTTTGAGTGGGTTGGGTGGCGCGGAGATGATTGAGGGGTGGGAGGGGGGTAGTGAGCGTGTGCGGTTTTACACGGAACAGGTGAGGAAGTGGAACGAGGAGCATGTGGTGGGTGCTTGAGTGCTGGATCGGGTGGTGAGGCGACTGTAGTAGGACGATATGTATGTACGAGTGGCATGTGATTGGATATGTTTATTTGGTTACTTAGTGGAATAGAATGCGTTAGTTTTTGAGTTCCTGGATCCGTACCTGGTGTACAGTTCCTTGACTGCCTTGTTTAAATTTACCAGGTGGAAACCCTAACCTATTCAGATCTAGCTTAGTTTGCTTAATTCTAGTTTAATGACTCGCCAGCGAAGAACGTTTTTGTATAGCAATCTTCGACGTCCTTAGTCACTATTAAAGCGTTAGCCGCGTTAAGAATGCATGCAAATGTTATCGAGCAGATCTTAATCAACCAGCTTCTCGATGGGCTGATAAGACTCGATCGTATTAAGTAAAGACGTCTGCCCAAATAAAGAGTCCTGAAATCGGTTTAAAACGAGTTGCTGGTTGTAAGGCACTTTCGCTCGTCGTTTTCCGTCTTAGAAATGTGCGTATATTTCCTCCCGTGAGTTTTTCAAGTAATTATTTGCAAAACTCACATACGTACAAGTCAACTAACGCTTGCTGAGAATAGAAAGATGTATTATTACATGAAACCCATCCTAACGGGGGAGATTATTTTCGTCGCCCAAGACTAAAGGGGTTTTTAGGACTCGAATACGGGAAACGCCCCCGACCCAGTAACATCCAATAAAATATGCATCCTATTGAAACAAAAAAGCTCAGAAATTTTCTAAGAATCATCTGGAAGAAATGTGCGCGACGTAAAGGAATCTTCGGAGGTCTTAAAAAGTGCTTTAAGATGACGAACGTTTAGGGGAAGCCTTAAGGAATCTACTAAGTCGGAAATTGTGCATCCTTTGGAAGCTAGAATAGATTTTGCCTTCAAGACTCTATTTGTAGAATTCATCTCGGAGACTTCGTTTCCGTACCATCGCAGCTCAATGTAGATATGCGACGCAGGGATATCGATGAATTCGTCGTGCCGGATAGAATCAGGCTTTAGATCGGGTCCAGGCTTTGGATCGGGTTCAGGAACCAGCATGGCGGAAAAGCACCTTGACTCTTTTACCTCCGAGTCCCAACGTGAGAATGGTATCTCCGACCCATCAGACCGTGAAACCTGCCATCCGATTTGAGCTCTTTGTGGAACCAAGACTAGAGGCTTCACCCATGCGGTTCGTTTATCCAAAAAGCCTCGAAGCTTCTACAAACAGTTAGGACGTACAAGCGATATGGTCAGTATGGATGCGGTGACACTGACCAACTCGGTATCAACTACGCTAGTAGGCACTGTGAGCTTTGCTTGGATTTGGGGGAAGGCGAAAATGGCTTTCGGCGCTCTAGGGGTGTATACTGGTGGTGGCAAATCCATTGGAAGGGGTTGGATTCGTCTATGTTGAGATTCGACGTGAAAGGGAATGAAATAGGTAAGGGGCTTGATTGCTATAGAACTAGGGACGCTGGTAGCATATATATGTAAACTCTTGATTCAAAATGCAAGTCAGGGACAACCCAATGATTGGATTCTGCCCCTGCATCACCTCAGACATCCGAACACCAGACGAGGCGCCGGCATCCCCTCAGCTTTCTGAGTTGAGTTCAATCATTCGGCTGCTAATGGATGGCGTACCTGAGGATGGATGTAAATATTGAGATACTCTATCCTAGATCGCTGAAACGTACAATCTGTGCAGAGGGTTCGAAGTGTCCTTTGCTCCTAAAGCTCTTTTCAGAGCTCCCATCGCATTGAGAAGATATCGCTCTCTCACATGTTGATGCATTAACTTGCTCACCGTCTGTTATGCCACGTTCGCCCTGATCCGCACGTTGTTTAGAATCTATAGCAATGACTGACCCCAATGCTCCACAGAGCTACTAGTCGTGTCTCTGACACGTTGAATCCCTGGGATCCGTGGAGGGTAGCGGAGTGGCGACTCGACAGAATCGAGAACAAGCTCAAGAGCCGGGTCACCAATGGCGACAACAAGGAACCACTTTGACGTCTTCGAGATTTCCTTGATGCCTTCGTCTGAAATGAGGACCAGACTGTCCAAGACATGCTCAGTTCCTATTACAAGGTCGCCCTCAAAAGGTTCACGAACGCCATTTGCATTCAGACCGTCGAGCATCATCTTGTGAGCTCTCCCTCAGGCCCATTTTAGGTACTCTCTCCACAGTATATCAGAATGTTAGCCGACGAAGTTCTCTAGAGCATTGCAAGCGAGTAGCCCGAGACGCGGGAAGCCAGGAGAGAGCCATTTAAGAAGAGTTTTCCACTCTTCTTGCCAGACAAACAGTGCTGCAAAGCTAGGGCCACTATAATAGGGGCATGAAGCCACTCGTACGTCTCTCAAGCGATCTTCGCATCGAACATAGCGGCTCAACGCAGGGGCGCAACAAAAAGCCAGATTATTATTATTCTCTACGCCCCACAGCCCTGTCACACTGCCCCATACTTTTCCGCATCCCTGGGTTATCAACAATAGATAATGCGTGGCATGCGTTTCAGCCTAGGAAGCGTTTGACTAAAGAGCGTTGGGAAGGAAGGAGGCAGGGGCGGAAGGGATAAGAGATCCAACCCGACCTTCCACATGGCTTACCAGCCATCCTTATTCGAGCATCGAGCTGGGGTATTTAAAGGGACTAATTGCGCGACATCATCAAGTTTCGATTCCTCCCGGTCAACAATCCTCCCGATCAATGGCAGCCATGGGAACCACCATCATCGATCCACACGGCGACGTAATCTTGCAGGGCGAGAATGAGGGCCTTTTGGTATCGTCAAGAGTGCTAATTCTGGTATCGCCGGTGTTCGAAGCGATGATCAAGCCGATATTCAAGGAGGGGGCTGCGGTCCAGATGGCAAAAGGAGAGTCCTTGACCATACGGCTGCACGAAGACGACATGGAGGCTTTGACGCTGTTTTGCAAAGCCACGCATCACAAACTCCACGGGATGTGGGATAAGCCTACTCCCTCATGCCTGCAGAAGCTCGCCGTCATCTGCGACAAATACAAATGCGCAGGACCGATGCAAGCTTTTGGGGCCTTGTGGCTACCGAGGGAGACTGGGGAGATTCAAAAGCTTTCTTCCGAAGACGTTGGGAAACTACTGCTAGTCGCCCACGTCTTCGATCTTCCGAAACAATTTGCAGATTTAGCAGGAGAGCTTCTGAAGCGGCAAAAAGGCTCCGATGATAAAGATGAAGTGCCAGGGTTAGCAGAAGACCCGCTGAAGCTTCACGGTCTTCTCGGTAAGATATCCTGCATCAGTGTTTAATGGAGATTACTAAGAGGTTTTAGAAGCGCTGAGCCAGACAAAGCGTGAAATGAACCTGTCACTGAAGAAAGTAGTCAAGGAAGTGGGGTGGCAGAGTATGATCGACATTTGGGAAAATCCAGAATACCTCCCTATCAAGGTTGCTTTCAAAGCATTGGAGAAAACGTTGTGAGAGCTGTCATGCTACCTCGGATATACGTTCGTCCTTGCTCTGACCCATGTCCCCCAACGGAAGGAACAGAGCTGAGACTGCAGTGTGGAGTTCCCTGAGTGTACGGATTAAAGTTTGGCAGGAATTCAAGGTGTTAACAGATGGTCGCTGTAAAAAATGATATATTGATTGGACTGCACAGCCGTGTTCCCCAACAGACGCCACTAATCAAAAACATCAGTAACATAGCGATCCTCCTTCTGCCTCTCCAACCACTCCTCGGCCTCCTCGTCCGTCTTCCCCTCATTCCGCTCCAACCACACCTTCTTCAACGTCTCCGCCGTCGACTTCGCCAACTTCCCCGCACTCCCGCACAACAAAATCTTCGCGCCATCTCGGAACAACGCCGCACACTCGTCCCTTTCCTCCCACAACCTCTCATACGCATACTTCACCCCTCCACCACCCCCCTCCGGCCCCCGCTTCGAAAACGCCGACCGCATACCCACGACCCCCGCCTTCTCCGCCTCGAGCAGCTCGTCCTTGCAGATGAAATCCTTCTCGAAGTCACGACAGCCGAAATACAGCAGCGCTGGCGGCAGCTTCTTCTTTTTCCCCTTCTGCCCCATCCCCTCCGCTCCGCCGCCGCCGCCGCCCTCCTCGGCCGCCTTCGCCAGCGCAACCCGCTCCTCGACGAACCCGCGCATCGGCGCGATCCCCGACCCGGCCGCGACCATGATGACCGGCGCGCCATCCACCGGCAGCCGGAACGCCGGGTTGTTCGTCGCGCGCACGTAGCCGTGAATCCGATCCCCCGGCGCGAGGTTCGCCAGGTAGCTCGACGCGACGCCGCGGAACGTACGGCCATCGCCCTGGCGGCCCTTCGGGCTCGCCCACGCCGGCGCGACGTGCACGTCGTAGATGAGCGAAATCGAATACGCGTTCTTGCCCGCGTCGTAGCGGCGCGCGGCGAGCGGGGAGGACGCGATCGAGTACTGGCGCGGGGCGAGCGGCTTGAGCATGTCGATGTAGGCGGCCAGGGGCAGGCAGGCGGACGGGTGGTCTTCGAGGATGTCGAGGATGGAGTAGTTCTTCGCGATGACGGTGGCGTGGTATACGGGGGTGGCGGCGAGGGATTCGAGGGACTGGCGTTCGGTGGCGGCGGTGGTGGCGGCGAGCATGGTGGCGAGTTGGCGCTGCGTCGGCGGCGCGTTGAGCTCGACGCGGTGGGCGAAGAACATGTGGGCGCCGATGGGGTCGGGGGATTGCTGGGGGAGGGAG
>RHKH01000156.1:6710-78056 GCA_009829795.1 Lasiodiplodia gonubiensis
CGGAAGGATCTACAGGGCCTGGGGACAGGACAATAAGACGGAGGCAGGGACTCACTAGTAGCAGGCAAGAGTTGTAGGGACCTGTCTCCTTGAGCCTACAAGGGAAAAGGAACGTGCGGCCATGCGCTCCAATGATGTTAAGCAGGCAGGAAGTGCCGGTGATCAACAGCTGCTCTCCACTCTTGCAACCGCTGGATCCAGATGCAGCGGACTGGAATAAGCCACCCACGGGACACGCGGCAAAAGCTGATCGGCAAGCGCTCTAGACGACGCGGTGCATTATCGCAACGCCTCCATCATCCAGGAGGTTCCGGGGCTTGAGGCAGACCGAAGGCAGCGGGCCAAGGGATTTGGACGGTGGGATGCCCTTCGTTCCCCATGCGGAGGCCCTGCATGTCACACGCCAACGATCCAGGCGGGCCGGGACCTCCCCCAGGTTTTCTGCGGCATCAGACGCCTATCAGGAGACTTTCTGCGTATGTTCCACCAATTGGTGGCCGGTGTCACGGCCGAAGGCGGAGAGAGGCGGGCGCCGGCCAGATGGGATGCAAAAGAAGAGCAGAAAAGCCAATTTTGCATGTGCAGCAGCATGATGCACGTCAGCAAGCTGTTCGTCTCGGCGTCTCCCCCATCCGCACGCGTCCGCACGGTGCTGTCAGGCAATCTCGGACGCATGCGTCGTCTGCTTGCGAGTTGTTGGGGAGACGCGTATTCTTACAGCCGAGGGCGTACCTGAGTCTCGCCACGGCAGCAGAGCTCCGAACGGCGCCCGCGACGGCACGTGAAGATAACGATACTCCGCACTCTCCCCCAAAGGCGGGGTTATCAGCTGAGGCTTCACTCCACCCTGGCCCCACCGTCAGTCAACCACGAACGAACCCCGAAACGCGGCGTAGCCCCGATGGCACGCAAGCGCTGGGGCGCACAGAGATCAAAAAGGTACGCGAATGGCCGTACCCGCGACACGATGAACTCCTCTGCCGAGCGTTGCCCCACAGCCACGCATGACAAACGGCCGATCCCCCAGCCCGGCCAACTGACGATCAAAAATAAATTGATAGCGCGGGCGCCATTGGCTGCCCGCCTCTCCGTCTGACGGCAACGTTGGCTTACCTATACGAACGCCCGCTTCGCCCTTCCCTCCGCGCGGCCTACAGCCTGTGTGGTGTTCGCGGCCAGAGCCCGCCGAAAGTGGAAGGGTGTGGGAGGAGGGAAAGGGGGGGCGCAGAAAGACGGGCCCCGGGCTGCGCTCTGGGCTGTTCCAACTAGCGCCGGGCTGTGCTAGATAACTCGCCGTAACGAGTCTTGGTTGGCTGGCCGTTATGGGTGGTGGCTGCTACCGGTGCGGGGTGGCCAGGATGGCTCTCGTCTAGGCTTGGCCGGTAAGGGTGCCGGTAGGATGGGATGATCGTCGCAGGCCCTTTGGCTTTGGTGCTAAAGACGGTAAGGGAGACGGCGGCCAGCAAAGCGGGCACTGGCGCCCGCGGCTGAACGAGGGTTCGTTGGGTGGTCCTGGAGGCGTGAGCTGGCGCATCCCGCGAGTCAAGATTGCGTGATGCGCTCGGAACCTCTCTTCGCTCAGTTTCGATGACACATTTCGAGCGGAGAACAGGCACCAATGGGCTAACGTGCTGTTTGTGGACATGGTGTCGATTTGACGAACTGCAAGCTACACGCGGAGAGCACGTGTGGAAGAAGTAAAATGCGCAAGCCGGTGGCGCCTGGTATCGTCGAAGCAAAATGAAGAGGGGAAAAAAAAAAAAGATGCAAACCGCAATGCCTCTGTGAAGCCTCGAGCCCCAGTATAGTACAGCGCTGAATCCAAACGCCGCCCAGGCTCCATAACACATGTCCAGATGAATCGTGAACAAAGACACCTGCAACTCCAAGAAAAAAAAAAAAAAATCCGACGCTGCCAAACTTTTCCCTCTCGTGTTCCCATTCCAATGCATTACCGGAGCCACGTTCATGCGGGCTCTCGAATTCAGAAATGCTCGGCGATGCTGTCGAGCACTTCTCTGTCGACGCTGCTGCGTCTCCTGCGCTGACGACGCATCTCCATCTCCGTCTCCATGAGACGTCCTTGCACCCACATGCGGAAACGTTCGTCGTGCTTCACGCCGTCCGTGTTGAGCAGCTCTGTCAGCACGGCCTTGACCTGCTTGTTGACATCGTATAGCTGGCTGTCCTCCGGCATGGGCTGGCCTGTGCGGAGAGGGTGGTGCGAGGTGTGAGCGGGTTGCACGACACCCGGCATGTCAGGCGTCGGCGATGAGCTGGCGGCGCTGGAGGGCGCGGCCGTGTGGTGAGGAGTTGCCGGAGTCTGAGAGGGCGAGTGCGTCGGACTGTACTGGGTCGAGAGGTCTGACGAGAAGGAGGAGCGAGGAGAGTACGACGGCTCGTGGGTCATGGTGGGCGTCGACGGCGGGATCTGCAGCGTCAGGCGCTGGCGGAGAGTCTCCTGCTGGGTGGAGAGGAGGAGGTAGCGGTGGTAGGGGTCGTTCTACGACGGGTCAGCGAGGCAGCCGGGGTGCGAGGTAGATGCTGCGTGCTTACGGTGTTGGAGCCGCGGCGAGACTGGGGGGCCATTGCGACGAGAGGATCCAGGCGGGTGAATAACGCAGTCATGGACAGCTAACTACGAGGGGGGTGGTGGGCGGATCTAGGGAAGGCGGCTGGGCAAGCTGATATATGTTGCAGCGGCAGTGGTGCGAGGATTGAGCATGCACAAGCGACGCGAAGCCGGGGGCGAGAATTGTCGGGGATCTGGTGCTATGTATATCGGCGGTGATAGCGTGATAGGCTGGCGGCGGCAGGGGGGCTGCAGCGCGGGCAGTCTGGGGCGCTAGTGGGGGTGGGTGTCGAGCGGGACGGATGCGCCACAAGGCTGGAGGTGCGTCGTTCTGACCGCGCGCTTCAGGACTCGCCGGCTATTTGAGCTTCCCATTGCCCCTTCACCTCGCAGCGGTTATTAGTTTTTTCTGGGGCCCCGGGACGGCGGCGCCAGAGATACATTAACACGATGACGTGCGATGTGCGAACGGGGCAGGCGGCACGTAGGGATGAAGTAACAGGCGCGAATCAGAAGGGACGGTCCGCCGCTGCTTCAGCTGCCCCGAGCGCCGCAGAAGACAAACTGCACCACCCGCAACCACCCCCAAAAAGCCCATTCCAGCGCCAACCAGCTCCGCCCGTATGACCTCACACCCCCGCCGCCGAAATCTCCGTGCATCGAGCGTCGTCGCGGCTGTGCGCCCGATCCTGAAGCCCAGCGGTCGCCTCCATCCTGGGACCCGCCGAAAATGCTGATCGTCGGCTGCCGGGGCCCGATCTTCATGTTTATTGAGCCGCTGCAGCAAAACGACCCCCCAGCCCGTTTGTCGCCGACTCACCACACCTTCCTTTTTTTTTTCTTTCCCTCCTGCCAGGAAATGGTTAGGAGTTGGGCGCCGACGATCGAGCAACAATAAGCGGCGTTGGCTTTGTTGCTGTATCGGGTTATCTGGGAGCTCGAATGGCCCCTCACAAGGCCCGAAAGCGGCTTGCTGGTTGGCTGATCATGCTGCTTTCAGCTGGTCGGGTGGGCTCCAGCTCGTTGACCCGACTCGGGACTGGTCGTCGTGCCTGTCAATCACGCTTCGAGAACAAGCTCGGGTTGCGCATTGCATGCTGTCGTGTTTCCCACCCGTCATGGCGACGCCCAACATGCACGACCGCGGTCGTTCTCTCCCGAGCGCCAGCCCCAGCCTGGCCGGCCTCGCACGCTTCGATTGTTTCAACAGTTCTTGCTCGGACTGACACGCTTCCAATCCCACGTCGCCCTCCGCCGGCCGCCCGAGCCGTGGCACCCTGCTGACCCGTACGGCCATGACGTCGACGGGCGCAACCAAGAGCACGCGGAGAGCCTGGGCGAACGTGGCGTGAGCTCGCCCGAGACGGCGACGACGAGCCACAGAACCCTGCACGGAACGCAGAGCCGCGTATGATCGTCTTCAAGGGCGGCATCTGGAGAGTTCAGGGAGGCCGCAGCCAAATCGCAGATTGTCCTGCGCGGTTGCGACAACGCCGCGCAGGTGTGCCCAAGTACGGAAGGGCGGTAGGCAATCTCGCTGCGGCAGATCCTCTACACGTCCATGATCGTCGACATGATCTCATGTGGCGCCTGCCGACAGAAACTCAACACCAGCTCATCGAGCGATCCACCATCGCTTTGACCCAGCCGTCTACGCCTTCCCGAGAGAACCGTGCTCGGCACCCTATGCGGACCAGGGTCTCTTTCCTTACTCTTCATTCCTGTCCGTCCTTTTCGGTCGCGTGGGCCGATGTCATGCATCGGAGGGGCGCCCCGGTCGAATCCTGCTGTCACCGTGCCGCTGACCGAGACCTGTATTACAGAAGAGCGGCTCCGCGGTGTGCTGTATCATGGCGGATGGAGGTGACGCTTGTGCTCGATGACGTGGAGGGGGGATTCTCTATGGGAGACGAGCCAAGGGCAACATTGTGGGCCAAAGGTCTTGCTCCTGCAGCAGGATTCGCGTCCGGTGTAGCATGATGGAAGATTCGAGATCTGACATGGCATTCACCTGGATGACCTATGGAGGCTAATCAAACTGCCTACAGAGGTGAATCCGTTGGTGCTCCATAGGAAGGCTGAGGCCTGTGTCACGTCCTGCGGTTCCGGAATATTCGGTGGCGGTAGCAGAGAATGCCACGTGAAGGTGGCGAGGAGATCAGTGGCTTTCCTGCTCTTTGCGCCGTTCGCTCCAAAAACCCTTGCCATAGCTCACCAGTATCTCCTCGCCCTTGGCGATGCCCTTGGCTCTCTTTCCGCTCTTTCCCGTGCTTAGGGCGAAGACGCCCATGCGTTTCTCCAAGCGGTCTTTCCCCACGTCCACCCACAGCTCGCGGAACTCGGCGTTGGGGCCAGGCGGGCCCACGCCACGATAGTCGTTGATGAAGCGGGCCTCGTTGCCGATGCGCGTGGCGTCAACACCGATTCCCAGCTCACGGTCCAGGGACAGGTCATAGTCAGATGCGGGATCTGCGTCGGCGCGGGTGTGAGTGAGGCCCAAGTACAGGATAATAAAGGTATCGGGAGCGAGGTGCTGCGAGGCAAAGAGCCCATGCTGGCCATGCGCTGGGTGCGATGGGCTACTGATCTTAGTGATGCGGACCAGGGGCGACGGCGCAGGCGGCGGCTGGACGGCCTGCGTCAGCGGGGGCGCCGTGTGAAGTTGTTCAATCACGTCCGCCGTGCACGCTCTCGAGTAAACTGGGGCGCCGAGGTAGGTTACGGCTGGCGGCCAGCCCTTCGGAACGCCAGACTTTGGGGGGCTCATGCTTTACCATGCGTCGAACAGAGCAAGAGTCGAGCCGGAGGCTGCCACGCGCGCAAGGACACGGCTCTGGCGCCAATACAACTTTTCCGCAATGGCAGAGCAGGAGAAGCTTAGCAGCAAGCACCGCCACGAGATTGTCGCGACGGGCCGAGACCAGGGGAGGGAGTGCCGATCTCGTCGACAGTAAATTTGGACGACGTCTGAGGCGCCAAGCGGAATTGGGGTTGTCGCAAAAATAGAGCAGAGCCGCGTGGACGGTGACCGGGAGCAAAGGGAGCGATATTGCCAGGGCAAGCGACTGTGGGTGGAGGATGCGATTCGGTAGGCAGGCGGCCGACTTTTTTCATTTCCACCCGCTCTCGGCGCCTCTGCCACCGCCACATGCCCGACGCAGATGGCTCCGCCAGCGCCCGCTTCCGCATCGTGTTTCTGGCCGGGAACGAAGGCCAGGCGTTTTATGCACTGGGGTTGAAACAGCTTGGTTGGTGCGCAGTGGCATGCAATTCCCGCCAGAAACACGAACCATTGCTGCGCGCCTGGCGCAGCTGAACCGGACATGGCAGCGTCTGAGTGGCGTTTCTTCAGCACTGCACGTCAGCTTGGCCTGCAGGTACACGCCGCCCTTGGTCGGCCCGTCCAACCGCACCGCGATGTGCATCTATTTTTGCAGCGCTCTACGGGAGAGTCAATGCTTGATTATTGACGCGTTCGATCAGCACGAGCCGCTTTGGACGCCGCACTGGAAGCCCTACCCGCCTCTCCCTGCGGCTCGCCATCTTCAGCCGTTTGGCCGCGACGCTCACGGCGCTGCTGCGGTAGCACGGGCTGCCGTGGCGTCGCGCAAGACAGACGACCTCTATCGCTAGAGTCGGACGGGCTGGGGCTGCGCCGATTGCAGGAAAGCGCCAGGGGACATGACGCCCGCCTGCGCGTCTGCCCCAGCTTTTGCCGTTAATCTCGCTTCTTCACGGTCTGGCCAGACTCCCCCCGACAGCCCCCTTTACCTGTTTCGGCCACACCGGACGCAACCCGTGCTCCTGAGCACTGACACTGCAAGCCTCAAGATTGCCGTCCGGCACAACGGCCAGCCCAGATGGTGCGAAACGCCATGCCTGCTATAAAGATGCTTGCCGTCTGCCGCCGCACCTCGCTCCTCACCCACTCTCGCTCTATTCCGACCGGTCGTCATCGAGTACACTCTTTTACAGCAATCCCGTCGACGCCTTGAACCGCCGCTTTCAATCCGAAAAAACAGAATCTTCGAAGTCTCCAGAATGCGCTTTTCCGCCGTCGTTGCTGCTGCCGCTCTCGCCGCTGGCGCCCAGGCTGCCGGAAACTCGACCGGCGATGTCTACGTCACTGAGGGTATGCCACCAGCCTGCCTGCGGACGGCATCATGCTGACTCTGTCACCTAGTCGTTAGCGAGTACACCACCTACTGCCCTTACGCCACCTCCTTCACCCAGGCCGGCAAGACGTAAGTGTTCCTAGCAGCCACGCGGAGAAGTCTTATTGACATGGTCCCTCAGTTACACCGTCTCTTCGGCAACTACGTTGACCATCACCGACTGCGACGGTGGCTGCACCATCACCAAGCACGTGGCCGGCACTCCTTACGCAGCGACGCCTTTCCCGACCACTCCTTCGTCCAACAAGATGCCCGCCATCTCCTCGAGCTCCATTGCGCCCTACCCAACCGGTGGCAACGGCACCAACGGCACCGTCAGCATCAGCAAGCCGGTCCTCTCGACCACTCTCGCTGCGTCGGCCTCCGGCACCAAGACGGCCAGTGCCTCGGCATCCAGCACCGGCGCTGCCAACCACGTGGCTGCCTCGGGCGCCGGTCTGGCTGCCCTTCTCGGCTTCGCTGCTTACGTCTTGTAAGGGGCTCGCCATTCTTAGTCTTCTTGGAGTCGACGCGGTGGCGTATGGGGTTCTTTGCTCCATTATCCGGTCGGCAGCTTAGTTTCAAATTGTCTTTGCATTGATGGCGCGGCGAGAGCTACGTTCCGTTAATTTCTATTGTCATGTGGTCTACGAATGGGAAGGGAAACGTCAAAATCTGCACTACGGCGGATATCCTCGGGCGTTGTGTTCTTACAAATAGCCGGAAAGTCTTTTCTGGACAGATTGTAATACGAACATGGAGACTTGCTCTGCACAATCCCTTCTCTCGGCCTATGCATTTCATCTTATCCAGATACTTTCCCACAAACTCTGGCGGCGGTTCACTTCATCGCAACCGCCACGTGACTTATAATCCAGTCCGGTGGGCTTTGAAATTGAATTGCAGAGCAACAAAGCGTCATGAGTGAGCTGCGTCCAAGGTGATAGCCTGTCACAAGTATCGATGGTCGGTTGCGTCCAGCCTGCACATGCCAATCCAACCGTGCTCATTTCTTTCCAGTCGGAGATGGCCCTAACATAAACTTCAGGACAGGAGCTGTTTCACATGACCGAATTTCCTCGCAAATTGGAGCAAATCCGTCGAAATTTTTCACCGGCACTAGAGCTTCGAGCAAGGCCGCCTTGACACTTCGCAGTTTGGAGCATTCCGGTATGAGAGGTCAACCCAGTGTCGACTGAGCAGCAAAGGTGGAGAGACGAGACACGAAGGAATATGCTTACAGCGCAGACTGCGGCACGCGCATGGCGACGGTGCCATCCTCCGGTATTATGTTGTATTTTGAATACATCAGGAGAAATAATGGATGACTTGGCGACATGGTGTGGCCCGGGCAAACACGAGGCGGGGCGCCAGCTGGACGATGCCCGTTGCACTGACATCGGATTCAACATGAAAAAGTTGGAACACAGTCAGGGGTTTCCCGTAGAGCCCGCCAGCCGGATGCGTCGACATCGAGGTGACGTTGATCGAGAAGAACAGCAAGTTCCCGATCCGCACTAGTGTACTTATTTACCTATGCAAGTTCCGATCTTGATCTGCGCTCGCCATCGCACGCCCCATCGCACGCCCAAGCGCTGCATCAACCCCCTGCCGCAATGGCTACCTATGAAGCCATCGTAGACATGGGAAGGTAACCCTGCCTTTCTACCAGCCGGTGGCGCTGATCTGACGCGCCGAACAGCAATGGCATCCGGTTCTCCATCACGGACACCTCGCCGGACACTGCCCGCTGCTTGCCCACCGTCTTCTCCGAGCGTCTGAGCGTCTCGCTGTACGATGCTCAATGGAAAGACGGCCAGAGGGTGCCCATACCCGCCGAGACAATGAAGCAGGTAGCCCGCGCATTCCGCCGCTTCAAGACCGTGTGTCAAGACTTTGGCGTCGGCAAGGACCACGTTCGCGTCTTGGCCACAGAGGCCACCCGCACCGCCCCGAATTCCGAAGACTTCATGGAACAGCTGCACGACGCCACCGGCTGGACCGTGACGCTTCTGAAGAAAGAG
Source organism: Lasiodiplodia gonubiensis (assembly GCA_009829795.1). Lineage (NCBI taxonomy): Eukaryota > Fungi > Ascomycota > Dothideomycetes > Botryosphaeriales > Botryosphaeriaceae > Lasiodiplodia > Lasiodiplodia gonubiensis. The sequence continues at coordinate 15,461 of RHKH01000156.1, forward strand.
GAAGAGGGGCTGCTCGGCGCTCATGGCATCGCGAGCAGCTTCGACGAGGTGCGCGGCCTGTGCATGGACCTGGGTGGAGGAAGCACCCAGCTCTCTTGGATCTACACCGAGAGCGGCCAAGTGCGCACCTCGGACGCCGCCGTCAGCCTGCCCTACGGAGCTGCCGCTCTGACCAACAACCCGCCCAAACGAGTAGCAACCCACGCATGCCCCGCGGCGACTGGACGCTGATGCTGATGCTCGCACAGGAAAAGATGCTCGCCGACCTCCGGGAAGCGTACGGCAGGCTCGACCTCCCAGCGGAGCTGACATCACGCGGCAATCTCAACCTGTACCTATCGGGTGGAGGCTTCCGTGGCTGGGGGTTCGCCCTGATGCATCATCACCCAGACGCGCAGCCATATCCCATCCCAATTATCAACGGCTTCTGCGTGCCGGCCGCCACTTTCAAAAACACCGATGCCATCGTCGCCGCTCTCGGTACCCCGTCCGAGCCGCTGAAAATGCACCGCGTGTCCGAGCGACGCGCCTCCCAGATTCCAGCCGTCGCCAAGTTGGTGGCCTGCGTTTCAGAGGCATTGCCCGCCGACCTTCGCAACGTCTACTTTTGCCAGGGCGGCGTACGCGAAGGCCGTCTTTTCTCGGATCTCAAACCACGTGTGCGTGACCAGAGCCCGCTGGTGGTGGCTACGCAGCGCTATGCGTCCAGAGGCCAGGCACCGCGCGCCTCCGCCGCTGCCCTGGCTAACGCGCTGGCGGCGACCATCGAAATGTCGAACGGTCCTGACCTCGCAAACATTTCGATGGCACTCGCGAACATCATGTATGAGCACTCCTCTGTGAACAAAGACATAAGAGCCGCCGCAGCGTTGCAGTCTCCCGTCACCGGAGAATTGGCTGGCGCGCACGGCTTGAGCCACACGGACCGCGCCCATCTAGCCGTTGCATTGTGCGAGCGCCACGGTGGCAGGAAGGACCTTGACCCCATAAACGTCCAGCAGTTCGACCGCCTGATGCAGCTCGTCGACCCCGAGAAGCGGTGGTGGCTGCGCTACTTGGGCCGCACCGCCGCTGTCTTCGGCACCGTTTACCCCTCCGGCATGTCCACCGACGCCGATACGAGAATCCTTTTCAACCGCGACCCCTCGTCCACAAAGGATGACCGCATCGCGCTGGTGGTTTCCGTCTCCAAAGACTTCCTTACAGATCCTTTGGAGGACGCGATTGCAAAGGTGGAAAAGATGGGAAAGAAGAAGAAATGGGTAGCAGGAGAAGAGGGCCACAAAGTTGATTGGAAGATACAAAAGAATCATTGACTTGTCGTCGTCTGTAGAATTGCCATCTCTCGATATTTCAACGCCACCAGATGTAGTATTTGGGCCGTCCTTGCTGACAAGGCATTCACAATCATTCGTAAGTAGAAAACGATAACTTGGTTCGAGTCGAGTGTCTTTACAACTAGATCCAACGCTAAATGCTCCTCGGCCATATATTACCAGCGGCGGAGCCGGCGTAGCGACCCCTGGAAATGTTGGAGAGGCAGCAGCACATAGGCATACAGTCTGCGACGATGACAATGGTGTTATAAAGTTCAGGATCGGATACGCACACAGGAACTCTTTTGCTGTCTTCTCCACCTTGTGCTTCCGCCCTTACCTCTGTAGCTCGAGACATCCTTCTTCTGCGCTCTTTGTCAACCCGCAGGACTTGACATCCTTTGTCACGGCAGTACGGCGCTTGAAAATCCCCGCACACCTATGCTGACCGGTAACTCGTCGAGTTGTTTTTTGGTTGTGGTAGCAAATGTTAGGCGCGTCTAAACCATGCGTATAGATGAACAGACTTTTGCCTTGGTGATAAGAGACGAGACGCCACTCACTTTAGTCTTGAGACTTCGCTGCAATCCACTATCAACCCCGAATATGCCATCCGCGTTCTACACAGTCACATCGCAAGATACCACGAGTCCAGGATTCCATAGTTCCTACGGTCCTCTCTATGGAATTCGACGATGAAGACGAGTGTGAGAGCGAGTACCGCCTCCGAATCGGCAACCGGATCAAATACCTTAACATCGTACCGACAACCTTCGACAGAGACACACACTTTCCTTTCCCCTCGCCTCACTGCCTCCACTGCCTTACTAGGACGATGGCTTGACCGTCAAACACATTTCTCGCGACGCCGAGTCCGGCAAGCTAAATACATAAAAAAAAGAACCTTTTACAGGGGTCCGAAGCATTCGGCATAGCGCTCACATCAGTATTCTCGACCTGGAACGAACGGAGCAGCTACGGGTGTGGCTTTGAGGCTTTGATAAGCAAATCCGCAATTCCCAGTCTGGCACCACCACCAGTACCGCAATTAATATCACGAAAAGACAAGGTGGTGGTGATTGCCAAGATCGCAAGATTTGAGTGGGAGATCCACCGTATCGAGCGAGAGACGCGGGCGTACTTAGTGCTGTAGCAACACGGTGCCTCAGACATCGCTTCCCGTTTGTGGAGATTACTGCTTACCACCCTTACTACTAACTGCAGCATTCATGGGGGTTCAGATTACTTGGATTAGAGTCAGAAAGGTACACAAAGTTCCGCATTGGACTATAAGAATGCAGTAGTTTAAAATCTAGTGGTATCAAGAGTATCGACAAATCCACCGAAGAAACGCCTCATTATACATCATGTCGTCTAGCAAGATTCTAAATCTCTACGTCTTTCGTCGTTACTCCTCGTCGTCCCAAATCTGAACCTTGTCGGCATAGTCCAGAATATTAGAAACGATATTGTCTTCGATGAGGTCACCCTTCCCGCCGGCGACTTTTAGAATGAGGTCGTTGAGAGACGACCGGCCAAGAATATCAACATGGTCGCCTGCTTCGTGTCAGTCCTTTCAGCTGCAAGGAATCTCGAAACCACTCACCGGTATTGGGGCCACCACGAGGCGAAAACCTGTCCGGCTCGTGCGGCATCTCGTAAGTCGTCACTTTGACCCCGGCAGGGTTGTACCTCTTCATTTTCCACCCCTTTGTGCACATGTAGCCGGAACTTAGAATACTAACCGTGCCATCGCCTTCGCCCATGACGATGCCACGGTCAGCCTCGCTTTCACTATAAGTGGTATCGATCGTCACGTTGATTGCGGAGAGAGGGTCCTCATCTGCTTGATAAAAGTAGGCTCGTTCGGTGGGTTTGCCCACGCCGTAGAAACAGTAGATCTTCAGGTTCGGAGCGAGGGGCAGACGCGTCTCGAGGGGGTTCACCCACTTGGAGGGTATGATCTGATTTGCCTCTACGTCCTCTCTCGAGCTCGCCAACCCGTACGAGTAGCTGCTCAGGATCTGAGTGCTGTACCATTCATCGCTCTGCCCGAACAGGTACGGCAAAGCCTGTGAAACGGTTAGGTTGCGCGCGGTGGCGGACGAGTTGTTGTTCCTGAACTTGATGAACGACCCGTAACTGTGCTTCTGGTCCGGAGTGTCGTCCGGAGCCCAAGTGTGGTTTCCCCACACGGCATCACCGCCCATGGGAAGCATGCTGCTAATGCCGGGCATGGCCCTGAAAATCTCGGCGCGCTCGGCGCGGCTCAGAAACTTCTCGAGGCCGTAGACTGCAAAGGCGTTGAGCTGGGCCGTGTCCTTCATCTCGCCGGACAGCACGGCGGGTATGCCCTTGGGGGTGCCGAGCATGCAGCCGCTGATGTTGATCCAAGAGTCGATGTAGGCATCGACCCAGCCGGGGCCGCCGTTGCCGTAGCCCTCGGCCTCGACCCAGTGGAGGAAGTAGTAGAGAACCTGGGAGCCCATGCTGTGGGAGAGCAGTACGACCTTTTTGTTGGAGATGCGGACGGCGGTCTCGATGTGCGTCTTCAACCGGGTGAAGTACTGGTCGCGGACCTCGTAGTTCCCGTACGAAAGGCGCCAGTCGTAGGCGGCCGTGAAGGCATTGGTGGGGTCGTAGCCGATGGTGGCCAGGTTCTCGAGGATCTTGTTCCAGATCCAGTAGCCAGTGATGAAAAAGTCGGTGGCATCGAAGCCTTGGGCGGCGCGCAGCTTGATCCCCCCCGGAGGATCCAGACCGGTGTTCTTGTCCAGCATAATGTGCTTCTTCCAGCCCGCCTTGTCCATGACCAGGGCCCGCATCATGCTCCAGCTGCCCCACAGGCGCTTGCGGAAGTACTGGCGCGAGTCCTCGACGGTGCTCCAGCTCTCTAGGCCGGTGGAGATGACGCCGGGGATCATGATGACGGGATGCGTGGCTTCAACGCCCTGGGAGCGGGCGTGCAGACCGACGGCGAAGGAATCGTAGGCAACGGCCTCGCGCTCATGTCTCTGCGGGCGGGCGGCAACGGTCAACACGGGGCACTGCACGAGACGGCAAAGTAAAAGGGCAAATCGCTACCAACTTGGAAGCTTACTTGCAAGTCCCGGGCATCTTGCAGCAGGCCGGCGGGAAGCATGTCGGCGATCGAGTCGAGGTTGATGTCGGCGATGGCGGGTAAGTCGATCATGTCGTTGTTCTGGGCGAACCAGCCGGCGCCTACGATGCCGATGACGCCGCCGAGGCCCAGGACGAACAGGTTCCATCTCTTGCTGCCACGAGCGCTCTGGCGCGCCTTTTGGCGGGCGGTGGAGAGCTGGTGTAGCTTTTCGGCCGACACGACGCGGTACTGCTCGCCCTGGGCCGGATCCGGCGTCGGCTCGCGCGACGGCTCGCTCGACGAGCCGGACGCGTCGCCGGCGAGGCGGCGACGAAGAAAGGACATGGCCGAGGAGTAGGAAGGGCGGGCTGGCGGGAGAGAAATTGTTTGTTGGGGAATCGGCGCGTCGCGGAAGCTGTGGCCGGGGGAGCTAGGTGCACTCGGGCAGCGGGGCGGGGCGGGGCACCGCCGTCTAGGTAGGGGTGTTGTACGACAGCGGCAGGGGGCGGCAGTGCCGGCACTACCGCTGGACGTTTCGCGCTGCCGGCAATACGGATCCGTGCGGCTGTTACCCATTACCCGATTTGGCAGAGCGGGATCGCAGGAAAGGTCACATCTAATGTATCGGACGGGGATATGAGACTGATGGGGCTATGAGACAGCTGGTATGGGATTCGTGGATACTTCTCGATAGTCAGAAAAGGTATTTCACGCGACTCTCTCATTGGTGTGTCTCATAACACCATCAGTCTCGTAGCCCGTATCCTAAGGACTGCTGGACCTGGCCTGTGGGGAGCCTTGCCCAATGCGGCGCTTACAAATCTTCCGCCGTTGCCTGGCAGGACTGGCAATACTGCCGGTATTGGCAGTGCCGGCAGCGAACCCCCTCTGCCGGCAGAATTAACACCCCTACCGCCGTCACATGCACCAGACGACGACGACGCCGCCCATCGCGTGCCCATCCCATCTACCCTCCTCCCACCCCGCGAAGCCTATGCCCCGGTCCAAGCCCGACACCCTTCGCTACGTCCAGTATGACGGCCTCAACGAGGAGCGGTATCTGCCGGCCATCCGCCAGCTGATCTCCAAGGACCTCTCAGAGCCGTACAGCATATACGTCTACCGCTACTTTCTCTACCAATGGGGCCATCTCTGCTACATGGTCACTCGCCCCCACCCCCGTCGCCGCGCCCCCTCCCGCCGCTAACCCGCGCGTAGGCCCTGGATGACGAGGAGAACCTCATCGGCGTCGTCGTCTCCAAGCTCGAGCCGCACCGCAGCGGCACCTTTCGCGGCTACATCGCCATGCTCGCCGTCCAGGAGCCCTGCCGCGGCCAGGGCATCGCGAGCAAGCTCGTCAAGCTGGCCATAGACGCCATGACCGCGCGCGACGCCGACGAGATTGTGCTCGAGACCGAGACTGACAACGCCGCTTCGCTGCGCCTGTACGAGCGTCTCGGCTTCCTGCGCAGCAAACGCCTCCATAGGTACTACCTCAACGGCAACACCGCCTTCCGCCTGGTCCTGTACCTCAAGGAGGGCACCGGTCTCAAGCGGCCACAGCCGTTTGACCACCCCGCTCAAGCCGGTCACCACCAACTCACCGCGGTTCAGGAGGGCTCTGGATGAAGCGCCGGAGGAGTCGAGCATCATGATAGCAACCAATCATTCATGTCATCCTCTCGAGAGGCTTAAAAAGCGTAAGAGCAATCGACCGCCCGTGCCAAAACTCCCCAACTATACAAGTCCAACCGTGAACCTCTACCGTAACGCCGCGTGTTGGGAATCTTCTTGAGTCCTTCCTCAGCGATCGGTTTACCCCGCAGCCTGCACAACCTTGAACCCTTCCGTGATTTGCTTTTGAATCTCTTCGTCCTTGTACTGAAGCAGCCCTAAAGTGAAGGCCACATCGTTCCACTGTCGCTGGCTCTCGCACCTGGGCAACCGCGCCGCAAGCTTGATCGAAAGCTGTTTTGCATGCTTGTCCTGTGTCGTGTTAGTGCTCCTTCAGAATGATATTCGAAATTGAAACTACCTTTTCGATGAAGCCCGCGAGGAACTTGATGATGCGCCGGAAGGACTCTTCCTCGAGCGACGGGTCCGCGCTGAGCACACTGAACATGTCCACAAACTGATTGTACACCGCATTGTCCTTTGTCGCCAGCTCGCTGAAGAACATGCGGGACATGTCCGCAATCTTCTTGTCGTCGTCCTCGAGGCACTTTGCCATTTCGCTGAGCTGACCCTTGACCTTGACTTGCCCCGCGAGGATTAGGAAGGTCAAAGTCATGAGGCACGTCCGCTTCACCGAAGCCTCCCCGTCGTTCAGGCGACGGTACAGGAAGTCCGTGTTCTCGTCGATCAGATGGTTAAAGCAGACAGCCATGTCGCCGAGCGCAACCACCAGGTTGCTGCGCACCACGGGATCCTTGCTGCGTTCCAGGATAGTGAGGAGGAGACCGAGGTTCTTCTCGCAGTACTCTGAGCTGACGCACATCAGTTTGGCCAGGCAAAGGGCCGCCTGAGACTGCAGCATGCTGTCCGCGTACGTGGTGTTGTTCGCGCACACTTCTGCCACGAGCAGCCCGAAATTCGAGAGGAGCGATTGCGGTCCGTAGAGCAACTCTCGCTCCCGGATGTGCGCGAGAGCTTCTGTGAAGTCATCTTCGGTCGTGCCCGCGATGAGGTCGAGCTCGTCCTGTTCCTCCTGCGCCGCCGACGCTCGTTTCGCGCCTTTCTTGGTCGCTGACGGACTGGGCCCCACCGATTTCCGCTTGTCGCCGCCGCTGGCCTTTTCCTTTTCGGCCTTTCTCCTTTTGAAGTCCTGCTCGCATAGCTCTAAGTGGACAATCTGCTTGATCGCCACGTGTCCGACGATGAATAATAACTGCGACAGGGCGAGTGCGGGGTTTTGCGGCCCATCGCCGTTGTGGGAGCTGTGCTGCGAATCGCGGCTGGTCGGCCGCTCGTCGACCTCCATCTTGTCCGGGTCCGTCTTGTGCGAATCCGCCGTGCCGGGTCTCTTCATCTGCGGAGCGAAGACTTCCTTGGTCTTGTTCCTGATGATCTGGGAGCAGAGGGTGTCCGGATGCTCCGAGAGGGCGTAGATGGCATCCAGAGCTTGCTCGGCGACGCCGAACCATTCGTAGCTGTCCGCGACGATGTCCATCGTGGCGGCCAGGCGGACTAGGATGGCGTGGTCATTGGGTAACTTGGCAGACGCCGCGGACACCGTGCCTTTGCTCGCCTTTTCAGCAGCGTTGATGCGGCTCAGAGCCACGCAGGTGTACCGGGCGAGTCCGAGGTCTCTGCGGCCGAGCTCGCCCAGCCCTATCCGCAAGCACGTCTCCATTTCCTTGACGATGATGTTGGGATCGGCGAGGGCCAGCATGCCGAGGACGATGATGGCGCCCCGGCGCTGCGTCTTGGAAGTTTCCCTCCCCTTCTTCTGGGCGCCATAAATCTGCCAGAGCTTGGCCACCACGTACTCGCTCACATTTCCCTGCTTCATCATGGTGCTCAGGAGCTGTTCGAGGGACGTGAGCTCCGCCGGGGTGGCACCGAACGTCAGGCTGACCATGTTCCGAGCGACATAGTTGGCGGCGGTGTTGGTGTCGAAAGAATCCGGGGCGTCGAAGAAGAGGCCCTTATAGCAGTCGATCAGGTGCGACTGGACACCCTTGCCCTCGTCGCTGTTCCCCTTGGTCCAAATGAGACGCAACATCCGCCGGATGCCACCCCTGGAGGCGCGGATCTTGTACGCGTCGATAATAACAAAAAAGTCCATGGCCTCGATGACCTCGCTCTTGTTCTTCGAGGAAAGTAGCTGCATGACGAGAGCCGAGGCGACGTGGATGATTTCGATGAACCGGATAGCGTCGAGGTAGTATTTTCTGGTCAGCTGGAGCTTGTTCAGAGCCTCGGCGGTGGCAGCCTCGGCCACGGCCTTCTCCACGGCCGCCTTCTTCTCCTCCTCGGTCATGGGAGCCGGCTCTGGGGGAGCCGGTTGGTTCTCGGCCACGGTCGCGTCGTCCAGCAGGCTCTCGTCCACGGTCGCGTCGACCGTCGTCTTCTCCTGCAGCTCCGTCGGCGGCTTGAGGGCGTTGATCTCGTCCTCTACTTTCTGCAGGCGGGCGTTCCAGTCGTCGAACGAAAGCTGGCCTCCGTGGAGCACGCTGAAAGGGTGGGTTGTCACCAATTTCCCCAGCAGCTTGATCGCGTTCCTCCGGACATGGCTGCTCCTATCTTCGAGGCTCCTCGCCGCGAGTTCTGCCGCCGCCTGTCTCCGCTGAGGATATTTCGTCTCGAGATCGCAGAGCCTCGCGTAGACCTGGATAGCACGGCATCTGCAGTACGGGTTCACGTCCAGGAAGCGCTCCTCGAGAACATCGAAAAACACGTTGATCTGGCCCTCAGTATGTTCGCTGCGTTCTTCACCCTCTTGCTTGCCCAACATTGCAATCAAATTACCACAAACCTCTATGATGGCGCATCTGAGCGTGTAAGACTCGCTGTCCAAGAGCTTTGCGAGCAGGGTCATCTGTTTGATGACCAAGCGCGGGGCGAGCTCAGATATCTTGGTCACGAAGGTAGAAACGGACTTGGGCCCTCTGAGATCGTTGCTGTTGAATTCCTTGTTGCTCAGCTCCCGGAGGACTTCTTCCGTCAGTTGCGGATAATCGTATTGGTCGGCCAGAATGTGGAGGAACTCGGCCATGGGCTCGGACAGGTGCTCAAAGTACGACAGGTTCTGGATGATGGAGGTCTGGGCTCCTGCGGAAGACGGTCAGAAGATCCAGCGAAACGCGGGATGTAAGAGAACTTACCGAAAGCGTGGCCGTGATGTTTGACGGCGATGCACAACACCTTGAACGTGTGCATGCGAATGATGGTGCTCTTGACTCTCGCTTCGCTTTCGAGAATTAGGTATACCGGACGTGTGAAGAGGCTGACGAAGGTGTCGCGCTCGGAAGTCGTGACGAAGATCCTGGCCAGCTTGAGCTTCAAGACCTTGCCCATAACTTCCATCGCCGTGTTCAGCTGGGCGGAAGAGTCCCAGCTGCCGTCCTTGCCAACGCCAGACTTGGGCTTCGCTCCCTTGCGTCCTTTGGCGACGCCGCTGGTCGAGGCCGGCTTCTCGGCCGCCTTGGCTTCGACGGCGGAGATTGTCCATTGCAAAAGGAAACCAAAGAGCTCGAGCAGCTGCTTGTGGTGCTGGATCGTCTCTTGTTCGTCGGCTTCGAGATCGGTGTGGACGGCGTCGGCTTCAGCGGAGAGGCCAGACGTCACGAGATCGAGAATTTTACTGAGAGCGGTGGGTGGCAGGAAGGACGCGTGCCTGCATAGCGATCAGAAAGCGACCTTTGTTCCGGGAGAGAGGAGGGGCGTACTTCAGCAGGCATTGCAAGGTGTCGAAGACTTCGCTGCGCGTGATGGCGTCCGGGCTATCGGCCACGGCATCGACGACGGGATTGAGGGCGGCATTGACGGTGGGCGCGGTGAGCGAGTCGGGATCATTTTCGCAGTCCTGCAGGTCCGCAGGCGCTTCGGGCGTGGCGATGGCGGAGGGATCGCTGAGGTAATTCTTGAGCGCATCGTTGATGTCGAACTCTATGCGGTCGCCCATGGTGACGGAGGCGCGGGCGCGGCGCGGCACATGTGTTGCTCTGGCGGGGAGTGCGTCGTCGACGGTGGTGGTGGTGTTGCGGCGGCGGCGCGGAGGAGCAGGCGCGGAGCTGTTTACCTACTGCCAAAAACAAAACACCATCGGGCCGGCGCGCGCTAGAGCGGACCGCCGCACTCCAGGCACCCGCTGTCTGCACAACATCTCTGCGCTCCACACCAATGTCTGCTGCAATGGCAAGGGCCCGTCCGCCGCGAATGGTGACCGACGACCCGCCCGCCCACGGTCCCCACGACGACGACGATGGCGCCAACTCGGACGAGAGTCGCGACCCGCTCGAGGAGAGCGGCTGCACCCACGACGGCAGCGACGAAGAGGAAGTTGTCGAGGAGTCGGTCGCCGAGGACATGGACCGCTTCGAGGAGTCGTTTGAGGGCATCACCAAGCGCTACCGTCTCATAAATCGCATCGGCGAAGGTCCGCACCGTCCGGCCCCCGCCTACAGCCCACCGCTAACCGCCGGCAGGAACATTTTCCACCGTCTACAAGGCCGAGGACCTGCAGTACGATCTGTACCGGAACGATTGGGACGTCGAGGCGAAGGAGCACCGTAATGGCAGACGCAGGGCCCGCTATGTCGCCATCAAAAAAATCTACGTGACCAGCAGCCCGCTGCGCATCCTCAACGAGCTCGAGCTCCTGCACGACCTGCGCGACTCGGATTCGGTCTGCCCGCTGATCACGGCGTTCCGTCACCAGGACCAGGTGGTCGCCATCTTGCCCTACTTCCAGCACCGCGACTTTAGGGATTACTATCGCGACATGAAGGTGCACGACATGCGCCTGTACTTCCGCAGCCTGTTCACCGCCCTCAAGGCCGTCCACGAGCACCGCATCCTGCACCGCGATATTAAGCCGACCAACTTTCTGTACGCTCCGGAGCACGCCCGCGGCGTCCTCGTCGATTTCGGCCTCGCGGAGCGTGAGGGCACCGACTGGCATCTCTGCACCTGCCAGCTGCGTCCCAACGAGCGCCAGCACAAGATAGATCATAGCGTATACGCGAACACCGTCGCCTCGAACCCCAACCACGTGCCCGCTTTTCCCAAGAGTGACTCGCGCCCCAGCAGGCGCGCCAACCGTGCTGGCACCCGTGGGTTCCGCGCTCCCGAGGTTCTGCTCAAGTGCACTGCCCAGACCACTTCCATTGACATGTGGAGTGCCGGCGTCATCTTACTGACCTTGCTTTCGCGCCGCTTCCCGTTCTTCCACAGTGCCGATGACATTGACGCTCTGCTCGAGCTCACGGCCATTTTTGGCAAGTCTCGCATGCGCGAGGCGGCTCTGCTGCACGGCCAAGTGTATGAGACCAACATCCCGAGCTACAGCGAAGCGGGCCACGGCTTCGAGAAAATCATTCTGTGGTGCACGAACCGAAACCAGAAGGATGAGAATGGGAGGCGCATCGGCCTGTCGAGTGAGGAGAGGGAAGCGATTGAGTTTCTGCACCGATGCCTGGAGTGTGATCCCAACAAGAGGATCACGGCCGAGGAGGCATTGCAGCACCCCTTCATCCTCCAGTTGAACGAGGTCGAGCACGACGATGCCGACGAGGACGACGTGGACCTGGTGAGCTCCCAGTAGCAAGGAGGCTTTGCCGTTCTGGTCAATTCTGCTTTGGAGATTCTTCGGGCCGTGGCTTTGTCGTTCGGGTCTGTTCTGTTTTAGAGATTCTTTCGGGTCGTGGCTCTGGGGACTCTCCACACGTTGCTGTACAACACTGGGATTTTCATTTGTGGGGGTCTGATGTCCTTACGAGTCTGACGAGATGATGAGCATTATAGCGGGCGTTGAATCGGCTGATGGGATTTGCAAAGCCGGTGACATCTGTTTCGAGGGAACCGTTTTTCGCGGGAGCGCATTGTAATCAGAACAATCTTGATCGGGAAGGAATGCATTCGACTTGTTCTGCCTGGTCGAGTCGTGCATGGCGTTTGGGAGTGGTCAACTACGGCGGATCTAACGAGTAGCTTGCGCTTTTTGACTGGTGCCTACAACGTGATGCTCTTGCTTCCCTGGGCCTTTTACGCCAAATGAGTACAAAAACTTACAGTGGTCATCAAACTATTATCGCTAGCGTGATTGCTAGAGGCACAATCTCTGATGATGAGTACCTACTAGAACCACTAGCAGCGCAAGTAGCTATAGAGCGGGACCTTAGTTAGTCCGTACCCGAATACCTGCACGACGAAGTTTCTTCATACGGCACTGGTGTTTAGATACTCCTTTTAGAGTTCTTGTAAGAAGTTATTATTAATAGTATTATACACGCTAAGTTCTATTAGAATAACACTTCGCTTCGGATTGCTAGATACTATAGCCGCTTAAACCAATTGTTATGCAGTCTTATAGCTATACTAGCTCGATAATGGCAACATATAATGTACGGTAGCCTGGAAGTCTGACAGTCGTGACGGACTGACCGCCGTATTACCAGAGGGCGAGTATCTTTGAGCACATGACATATCCAATCGAGAGGGCAGGATACTCCTCCTATACCGCCGAAAGATGATACAACGAGTGACGTCGATCTATAAACCACGGTGGATGCAACAGACTCGGCCCTTTGCAGTCACGTCCCGCATGATGTTGCACTCCTTGGAGACGGCATGCAGAAATTTTCTGGCTGTTGCATCCACACCTATTTTTGGGAACGCGCAGGACGAGCCTGATAACCTGCAGTGTGACTGTAAGAATGAAAGGGCCGAACACTGCAGGATACGCTGCTCTTGCCTCGATTCACGCGTGAAACCTGTGCTTGCTTGCCCCATCTTTGCGTCGGCAGATACGGATCCCGTGTTTGATGTAGGCCGATCAGACTGACCGCCCGTCGTGCACCCAAGGCGCCAAGCAGGTGGTTGGGTGTCTTTGCACACCGACAAAAACGGCCAACGGAGATGCTGGATGACGTTGAGACGCGGCACACGGCCATCCCTGCAGCAGATCAACGTGGTGGAGTGCCGTAGCCGCTGTGTGTGACGGGGCCCTTGCAGCGCTAGCCGCAGGCCCTTTAATCCCGTCACTCCGGCGCAGGTCGTCTCGCATCGTGACGGGACCACCTCGCTTCGTTAGTCGTGGTGTTTTCCACTGCCTTGTGGCTGCTTCCGGTCCCACCACCGTGTTGCAAGCTTCTCCAGGCACTGTGTTCTGCTTGCAGGGGAAACGGGACGGGGATGCTCAGATGACCATAAGCAAAGAGTCGCAGCTGACCGGGACAACGCACAATCCTTGCGGGGGCGGAGGTTTGACTGGCCGCCAGCGATCCGTCAGAGGTAGACGTTGTGGAGTCTGTCGCCAACCCACATGCTCGCCGTTGATGAAGGATCAATCTTGTTAATTTCACGCGTGGCGCGTCCCGTTACCGGCGTCTGCCCATCCTCGTTGGACGACGCCACAGCTCGGCCCCTGCGGTGTCTTGCGAACGAGCCTCAACGCTGCTCCAGAGGCACCACTGCGATCCGACGTGCCGGCTCGGTGAAACCTCGACCTGCTCTCGCCTCACTCACGGACACCGGGAGATGACTGTGAAACGGCGGTGAAGCCGTGCATATCTTGCTGCCATGCAGCTCTATCCTAGTCCTTTTTTCCCCGTTTTCGCCGAGTAAAACACCTTGATACAGATCGTTTTCATGCCAACCCCAACAGCTCTCCCGTTTTGCCTTTGCAAACGATGGACGTGTGTATATAGATTGCTCCAAAAATGCTCGCTTGCTTGAACGCCTGCAATGCCAACCCCCAATGGGGCAAATGAGAAGAGGAAACGAAAAAAGATTGTCGTTACGGAAAGTTTTCTTCGTCTGGGTCATCGGTCGGAAGCATGTCGATGATGTCCTTGGTACGGGGCCCCGTGTACTTCCTGTGCCGCCAACCCGATTAGCATGAAAACAGACGGTGAGGGCACCAATGACGTACTTTCTCGCCCCGATCCACCACCAGCTCAGACTGAAGAGCCCGACGAAACCAGCCACACAGATGGCGTAGTTCATGTTTGTGGGCGTGACCGGCTTCGTGGTCGGGAAGAACAAGATGACGCTGATGAACACGACCCACGTGCAGGCAACGACATTGATCGGCTTGCTCCAGATGCCCATCGTGTACGGGCCCGGAATGAACTGTACCCGCTTCTCGTATACCCGATGCGCGATGATGACGGCCACGTAGCTGAGGTCCAGCGCCGGCGCGCAAACGTTGAAGATTGCGACAATCGTGAGCGTGCTGCCGATGCCGATGAGGTCCAGGCAGGTGCAAAAGACCACGACGAGCCACACGGCGTTGACCGGCGTGCCCGTGTACTTGTTGATGGTGCTCCAGAAGCTGTTGTACGGTCAGCAAAACGTCCGTCCGCCCACAACCCCAGCCACTCGATTTACCTCGAGAACGGCAGGGCATCGTCCCTGGAAAATGCATAACACATGCGCGCGTTGGCCAGCATGGCGGAGCATCCGGTGAAGAACTGGACCAGGATGACAAAGAACCACATGACGGTCCCCCCGGCCCTTCCGCCGGCATTGAGAAATATCTGGGCGACTGGAAGACCGGTTGGCGAGTTGACGATGCCGTCGTAGTCGGTCAGGCAGAAGCAGAACGTAACGGTGAGCATCCAGCCGGTGAGGCCCGAGACGAGGATGGCGGATCGGATGGCGACCGGTCCTCGAATGGCGGCGTCGTGCGTCTCCTCGGACATGCTGCATCTCCAAGTCAGCCGGGCGGTATGTGGTATCATGAACGCAGTCCTCACTGGGTCGTTCCGTCATAATCGGTCATCGTCCAGGCTACGGAAAGGAATCTGGTCGAACGGTCAGCTCAATGGTGCTCTCCGGCGTCGCTGGACACGGCAAAAAACACACCCTAGTAGAAATGAGAAGCCCTTACTCCCCCAGCCGGAGCCGTCTGTGACTTCGGTGAAAACCCACTCGGCGCTGCGCTTGTTGGGCGTGAGGACGAGCAGAGCGACGCAGATGCTGATGGAGGCTAGAATGTTGATCGGAGCGAACCACAAGATGATCTTGTGCAAGGCTCTGGTGGTCAGCGAGCAGATGGTACCGAAGAGGCAGAGGATCAGTATCGCGAGCAGGACCGTCTGCAGGGCCGACGGCG
The DNA here is from genome assembly GCA_009829795.1 of Lasiodiplodia gonubiensis. Classification (NCBI taxonomy): domain Eukaryota; kingdom Fungi; phylum Ascomycota; class Dothideomycetes; order Botryosphaeriales; family Botryosphaeriaceae; genus Lasiodiplodia; species Lasiodiplodia gonubiensis. Next base: position 30,660 of record RHKH01000156.1, read on the forward strand.
TGAATGACGAGGTGCCGTCTTCGGCGGTGGAGTTCATGACGGCGGCGGCGAAGATCATCTGCGAGATGGTGTAGGCGAGACTGGCGACACCGGCAGCCTGGCCGAGGAAGTTGCACCAGCCGATGACCCATGCCCATATGGCCACATGCTCGGGGGGCACGACGTGCTTGGTGACGAAATACATGCCTCCGGCAGTCGGATAGGCCGATACCAGCTCGGCCACTGCGCAAGGTCAGTCGAGAGGCGTGCAGGACGGGGGCGTGGGCAGCGATACCGGAACTCGCTATGCACATGGCCATGACGCTGCCGATGAACCAGGCCCATACGGCGGTGGCGGGACCGCCGGCGGCGATGGGGCTGCCAAAGGTTGCCGGGACGGAGCCCAGGACACCGAGGATGGAGATGGCATAGGAAACCGTGGACCACTTGTTGAACTCGCGTCTCAATTCCTGAAGGAGGCGGGGCGTCAGTAACGGGTCGAGGGGCGGTGGGATTGCCCAGCGTCCGGTACCTGATTGTAGCCGATGCGGGCAAGCAACCGCTCGTCGTCATTCTGGATGGATGCCATCACTCGGTGCGCGTCAGAGTCCGGGGCTTTCCCCGGCGGGTGCGGGGATGGTCCAATGCCGCTTCCGGACGCTGCAGGGTCCATTGTGAGCGGGGGAGCAGGAGAATTGGCGGGCGGAGAGCGAGGGTGAGGGAAGGGGCAGGGCGGTATTAGAGGAGGGAGAGGGGACGGCGGAAAAGATCACCCACCGTCAGTCGTCAGCGTCAAAAGTTAATAATAGGAAGCAACTGGAGTGAGGTGCGTCGGTCTGCTAGCGGGCGACACGTGCGTGCTTGGAGCATGTGGGGGCCCGAGAGGATGGGAGCAGCAAGAGGGCGTGTCGCGATGATTTGAGGACGCGGGCCTGGGCGGTGGGCGGCAGGCCTGGCTCATTTGCGCATCCGCATCGAAGCTGCAGCGAAGCAGAGCTAGCGTGCGGACGGGGCCAGTGAAACGGCCAGGGATCTCCTGCAGATCAAGCGCATGGCGGTGTGTGGTCACCACGACTCATCAATGTCGGCACTGCGCGTGGCAAGAGCCGCAAATTTGTCGTCGTCGTATACAGGCAGAGGTGAGGCCCGATCCCGCCTCCCCGCTTCACCGCAGGAAGGCTTCGCGGCCGGCGAGCGCCTCACCGCAGGTCGAGCCTGCGGCCGTATGCAAGAGGTGACGTCCTCGTCTGCCCTACGGGACCCCGTGCTGCGAGGACGCTGCAGCGTAGATCAGCAACGACCACATCCCACTACCACCTCGCCTCGCGTCGTGCATGGTCTGCGCGCCCGCCGCCGCCCGCTCTCGCCCTCTAGGTCCCGCCTACCGAGCCTCATCCGCGCCCGCGTCTGACCGGACGCGCGCTTGGCGGCTGCTGCCTACTGCTTAGGAGAGCGTGCAGAAATGGATCCATCATATGTGCATGCGTGTTTAGGGCTGACACCAATCTGTGCGTCCGCCCTACCGCAAGCAATTGAAACGTCATGTTGCTTGTCTGAGGCGCCACAGCAGACCACGTGGAAGAGATGCGTCGAAATTCACGTCGGGATTCATGTCGAATGGAATAAATTGATCGACGCTGGTGGCAGACGGCCCACTGCCGGGTGCTGGATATATCATCAAACGCCACATTCCCTCCTCCATCACGAGAACCTGCCGCTGGGGAATACAATCTAGGAGAAGAAACGCAAAATCTGAAATGGGGGGAGGCCGGGCGCTCGACCTAATACGGGCTGTTCACAATGTCGTTGCGCGAGAGATAGCTCCCCCTACCGCCCTTTCGCGGCGTGCCGATGCGCGACGGCATGGCGATGCTTTCGCGCGTTGGCCGTCGAAGCTCGCGCCTGCGCACCATGTTGACCTCGTTGGGAAGCGTCACGATCAAGTTCTTGTCCGATCCGTATCGGAAGTTGTCTGCCTTGACCTCGTCCGAGTAGCGCTTGATGCTGTACGGGTCCTTTCGGTTCGCCAGCACCTTCTTCATGCTCCACGACACGACGAACGGTCCTGTGGCCGAGACGATGGTCGTCTCGGTGCTGTCGACGCCCGTGTTGAACCGAGCGGGCGTGAACGAGATGGGTGCCTTTGTTTCGTGCTGGAACTGCGCCACGTGGCTGGGGGTCAGCGCCAACCGGCGTGGCTGTGGCTTCGCGTCCTTGGGGAACGCCTTTTCGAACCCAAGCTTCCCCTCGTTCTTGCCCTCCTTCTGGAGAGCATCGATCAGGAGGAGATAGGTGCGTGTCGTCGCGAGGATCCAACGACCGTCTGCGGAAACGTCGACGCCAATGATAGGATCGCCAATGGCCGGCAGAGCCGTCTTTGCGTTGATGCCGAGCCGGTCGAACATCCGGATGTCGCCCTTGTTGGATGCCACGGCGATGTAGCCCTTCTCCGTGGTGGCCGCGGCCGAGAAGTCGTTCTTGACCGTGTATTGCTTGAGATTCGAGTCGACCAGCTTGTTGCCCGACAGGCGGGGATCTATGCGGTACAGCGCGTTGTGCGACAGGCCCAGGAGGGTTTGCTCTCCGGTCATCTGCGAGTATTTCTGTCGCGCCAGTCAGCTTTTGGTGAATCAAATCTGGTCGAAGATGTCGCTCACCTTTTCCGGCGCAAAAATGCCGACGGGAATGTCATCGTGCACCTTCCATTCGTCCACGACCGCACCGCGCTCGAGATCCAGGCGGTAGAGCGAGTTGGGATTGTCGGGATTCTGCAAGATCATGTCCCGGTCCTCCATGTGAAGCATGACCTTCTTGGGGCTGAAGAGCTTGCCCTTCGGAGTCTCGACCTTTGAGATGCTGGTGTCAAACTCCAGTTGGTTGTCTTCCGTGTGCCTGAAAACGCCAATCTTGGAGCCGCGCACGACAAAGGTCCTGTCGTGCTTGTAGCCGACGGCGAGTTGAGAGTTGATGTTGCCGTCGCTGTCCTTCGTGACGACGTCGTCCTGCTCTTCATCCGAGTCGTAGTGCTCGCTGCGCCTCGCACTGTCTTCGTCCTCGTCGTCCGACTGTTGCGCCTCTTCGTCCTCATCCTCGTCCTCTTCGGCCTTTGCGTCGTAGTCCTCCATCGTCAAGTCTTGGAAGGCCTCCGTAACGTAATCGCGCTCGTCATCCTTGGCCTTGTGCCATTTAATCTCGTTGAGGTGCTCCCACAGGGCCTGCATGAGACCGCCTTGGAACCTCTCCTCCGTCTCGTTGTCCTTGAAGCGAAGGAGCCAGGAATAGGCGGACCCGTCCTCGGTGTAGTGGTTGAAGATGAACGAGAGGTATTCGAAATTGAAGACCGGGTTGATGTCCGGCACTACGGCCTGGCCGAGCCATTCCTTTCCTTCGCCGCTGATCTGCAGCCAGTACTTCCAGTCGCCGATCTCGGAAACGGTGGCCTTGACGCTGGGATCCTGGAGGATGAAGGCGCCGGATTCGAAGTCGAACAGGTGTAGTTCGGCGGCCTCGTTCGCGAGCACCTCGCGGCTCTCGGGTTGCGCGCGGGCGGCGGGGGCGGCGGTGGCCTTTGCGGCCTTGGACGGGGTGGCGGGCTGAGGCGCGGGCTTGGAAACCATCGTGTCGATGGTGGTCGGCGGATCGAGACTGAAGCTGGACCTCGCGATGTCGGGCGACGCGAGGGGGGAGCGTATCCTGGGGCTGGACACTGGGCTTGCGTCGGGAATGGCTTCTTCCTCGAAGGAAAACTGCTGGAGGTCCTGCTCGGTGGCTTGTTGGTGGCTCCTCCGGTACTTGCGCTCGTACTGGCACTGGACGGCGACGACTTCGAACGTCGCGATGGTCGGGGCTTGAACGGAACTGTCGCAGACAAACTCCCAGAGGTCGCCCTCGTCGCCGCTGAGGTCCTTCCAGGCAAATACCTTCTCGCCCGTCTGTCTCACGTCGGTTCGGAAGCGCAGGGCCTCGTCGAGTAGAAAGGTGCGCTCGTCCTTCTCCGCGCCCAGACCCTCTGCGGCGCCGTCTTCTTCTTCGTCCTCGCCGAGCAGCTCGCGCTCGCCCTCTTCGTATGCGCGCTGGATGACGAGCTGGTACTGGAAGTCTTGGCCGGTGCGGCGGATCGAGGCGGCGGCGTCCTTGAAGATGAGCTCGGAGTAGCCTTTGACGGAAAGCGGGCGCACGAGATAGAGCTGGCCCTGGGGGACCTCAACGATGGACTCTTTGGAGCTGTCGCCGAAGAGGTACTTGCTGACTGTGGCCGAAGAGGGTTAGCAGGCGATCGCATCGCAAACTCTCGGTTGCCCAGGTGAAGGAGGGGTGCGGTGGGGCAGGTGCAGGCGTACATACCATTCCGTAGCATGAACATGTCGGCGGCGGCTGCGCAGCGTGCGCGGTGAAGATGCGAAAGTGCTTTGTGCTGAAGACGAAGGCACGGGTCAAAGCACGTTTGGCGCGCAGGCTACAGCGTGCGCAGGAAGTGGTGTCCTGCCTGCTGGCCCAAAGACATCATTCCCTTCTTCGCTTAAGTAACGTTACTCGGGAAACCTGACGGCTGCCACCACGGCACGATTTTATTGCTGTGAAACCAACGGACAAAGCCAATCGCGCCAGTTTGCTATTGATTCATGTAAGAATCAGTCGTGATATGGGCCAATCATCAAACGTAACTCCTTTATGTTCACTTTGCTTCGCCTAGCTCCCATAATTCATGTAGCATTCCAACCTACCACTTCAGCTGATGTCTTGTTCGCTGCTTATTTCAAACTGGTTGCTTGCAATTACCCTAATGTATGTACACCCGCCTGATATAACCACTGCCTTGAACCGGGAGGTCGGTGATTTCGTTTTTATTTCAATCGGTATCTACAGTAATAAACAAGCTAAAGTTTCGTTGCAAATTTTGTCGTGTTTTGAAAAGTGTAGATTTGGTGAGAGGAGGGATGGCGGTTGGTCACATTTCACCGATATAAACTGCCTCCCGTCTATCCACAGCGTGTTTCGCCGCCCCACCATCTTAGGGTTATGTAAACATTTATCTCCATCCCCACCTGGTTTGTAGTAGTACACTGTCCCAGTCATATTTCCCGCTCTCGACTTCCCTCTAGATGCCCTTGCCGCCTCTCGCCACGTCCTCAGCCACGGATCTGGCCGCCTTTTGAACTCGCTCCAATTGCTGCTCGTTCGTGAGACCCTTTTCCGTGTACTTCATGGCGGCGGCCACATTCTGCCTTGCCCGAACGTTGATCGGAGGCATATGCGTCTGCTCTTCGCCTCTCTTATCGGGGCGAGGCCCTCCGGCATCCACTATGGCCGCCGCAAGACTCTCCGGAAGCTCCTTCAACCGCGCTTCATCCAAAGCAATCTCCCGAACGCGTTGTTTAGACACACTCCTGCCCGATGCCGCCTTTCTGAGGTCCTTCTCCAGCTGCGTCCGCAGGAGCTGCTGCTGCCGCTCTTGCTCAGTCGGTATGGGTGGTCGTTCGGAAATCGCGGGCCCGAACGGAGCTAAGATGCTCGTAACGACGTGGTGCACCTGTTTTGACGTCCTCCACCCGTTCCGCAGAGTGACGACATCTCCTTCCCTGACGGATTCGGTAGGGTCTGAGACGAGGACATGGTAAGGTGCAGGAAAGTCCTTCAGTGAACCGTCAGCACCAGGGACTAAAGTGGCAAAGGAGCGTAGAGGCGGCCCACTTTGCGGATGTGTTTGTCCCATTTCTGACCCGGTATGCGCACCCTCACCGTCCTCATCATCTTGCCGGCCGACACGACGACGCCGGTGAATTGGCGATATGCGTTCCCGGGCGTCGGCATCGTACCGGCAGGAGCGCGACGAGAAGGGTGGTGACGGCGTCGAAAGGGCGGGACGCGGGCGCGATCGAATTCGCTTCAATTTCCGGCGGCAGTTGGCGCGGTTGCGGTGTTCGCGGAGAAGGCGGCGGTTGGAGTGACAGGCTTTAGAAGCACTTTTCGATATCAGAACCATGAGGGAACGTGGCCCGTGCTTTTCGCTGCCACCTCCGAGCACGGGAAATCACCAACGGTGTAATTGTCCATATGATTTCATGCAGCGTGCAAAGAAAAGCCGCTTGCACGGTCTAATTACTGTATACCACAATTTGACGCCAGCGCCTGCAACGGGCAGCTATACCATGAGAGGGGATGTCCTCCTAAACCCCATCCTGTGCTGTTCAAGCTTCATGCAATCGTGCCACATTTTCTATCCGTACGCCCTTATGCATGCTCAACCAGTCCTGCATCCATACCCGTCGGCAACTCTCAAGACTCGGCTTGGACAGTCTCCGTCTTGGCTGCGCCGTCCTCGCCGTTTTCGGGAGCATTGTCGAGCAGAGACCCTCGGCGCACGTTCAACTTCTTCTCAGCTTGCTCGGAGATCCTGGTGAGCTCGCTGACGAACGATTGGCCCCACCAAGCGCTGCGTACTTTTGTCAGTCATTCCGCTTGGACAAAATCGACAGCCCGCGCGACTTACCTAGTGTACTTGTTGACATATTTGGCGAGCTTCTGGTAGTTAAGCGCGCGCTGTTCCGCGCCCATGGTCACCGCGTCGTGAATGGCGTCTGCGAGCTCCTCAGTGTTCCACGGATTGACGATGATGCTACCGTTCAAACTCTGGGCGGCGCCGGCGAATTCAGAGAGGATCATGACGCCGTGGCGTTTCTGTTGGGTGGCAATGTACTCGTACGATACCAAGTTCATGCCGTCGCGGGTCGACGAGACCAAACACACGTCGGACACGGCGTACAGCGCGATGAGCTCGTCGAACGACACCGATTTATGCATGAAGTGGATGGGCATGAATTCGATGGTGCCTGCGTCATCAGTAAACGGCCTCGATCGATTCGAGAATGGGAGGTCTGCTCACCAAATTTGCCATTGATCCGTCCGACCAGCTCGTTGACGACCGCTCGCAGATTCTGATATTCCTCGACATCCTGGCGACTGGGCACGGCGACCTGGACCAGCACCACCTTGCCGATCCACTCGGGATGCTCCGTCAAGAAAACTTCGAGCGCGTGTAGCTTCTGGGGGACACCCTTGATGTAGTCGAGACGATCCACGCCCACGATCAACTTAACTCCCTGAAACTTGCGCTCCAAAGTGGCAATACGCTCCTGGACCTTGGGTTTCTTGAGGCCCTCTTCAAACTTTTCCGGATCGATGCCGATCGGGAAGGCACCGACCGTGACAACCTTGCCCTGGAACTCAACGCCGTTGGGGGTCGTGGCCAAGCCGCTGGGAAAGGCAGATAATTAGCACGGCGGTTCACCTCCAACCACCCTAGGGTTGAGCGGGCTTACAGTATCCTTGAGCAACTGCTGAGGAAATGGCGAGCGTAATCGTAGGTGTGGAAGCCGATCAGGTCACAGTGCAAGACGCCGAGCAGGATCTCGTTACGGACGGGCAGGATGCGGTAGATTTCGCTGCTGGGGAATGGAGTGTGCAGGAAGAAGCCGAGTTTGACATTCTTTTTTGTCTTGCCAATCTCCTCGCGGAGCATGGCAGGCAAGAGCATAAGGTGGTAGTCGTGGACCCAGACGAGGTCGTTGTCCTGGACGTCCGCAGCGATTGCCTTGGCGAACAGGCGATTGGCTTCGGTGTACGCATTCCAAGCCGACTCGTCGAACGTAATCTCACCGGGATGGTAGTGGAAGAGGGGCCAGAGGATGGAATCTGATCGGGGGGAGGTCAGCGGTTGGGATGAGGTGGTGGTGGTCAGCGCAGGGGCGAAGAGGACCCACTCGAGAAGCCATTGTAATGCCTGTCGGCCAGATCGTCGTCCAGCATGACCGGGATAGCATTGTACTCCTCCTTCAACCGCTTCTTGAGTGTGGGGATCTCGTTCTCGGGCACCTCGAGACCCGGCCATCCGTACCATTGGAAGGTAGTGGACTTGGACAGGCCGCTCAGGCCACTGACCAGACCGCCCGACGACATGGAAAAGTCATATTTGCCCTCGTCGGAGCGCTTGATGGTGATGGGCAAGCGGTTGGAGACGAGCAGCAGACGGCCGTTGTCCGACCTGGGCTCTTCGCTGGCCGACGGCATAACGGTGGTGCGGTATGCGCGCAAATGGAGGGCGGCGAGGTCGCTCGAGAGAAATTCAGCGCTGGAGAGTGGACGGCGGGGGCTTTACAGTCGGCGGGTGGTGTTGGGCGGGGGTGGGAAACAGGCGAGTGTCGTCAGAGTGATATTTGGCTGGGCGCGCGGGTCTGGAGCTTGGGTCGGCGAAGACCAAGCGTCACGGTCTTTCTCGCTTTTCTCGCAACTTCCACGAGCGTCGATGGTCTGGGGAAGCTTGGGCTCTGGATCCGGAGCGGGAGGCAGGATGATGCTAACAAGGGCCGCAGCGAACAAGTCAGGGCAAGGGCACAAGTCCGGCGCGCGCGCTGACTTCTTAGGGAACCTGAAGAGGCAACAACGCGGTGTGATGCCGGTTGACGTCTGCGCGGCGCACAAGCCCGAGGCCCGCGCCCACTTTTATTTTCAGCAACAACAGGCAAGACCCCTCGTGGCCGCGACCACTGGGTGACGCCGACGGAGGTTGCACCTGGCGCGCGGGCGATGACGCAGCCGGGCGACGAGCCATTGTTTGCGCAGTGGCCAAGGCTTCTTCTGCGACAAGCAGCGAGGGCGGGGCCCACGACGGCAGTGCCTGACGGTACCAAGCAATCGGCGATGGCGGCGGATGCGCAACTTAGCAAATGCCATCTTCCTTTCGCACCAGGGCACCTCCACCAAGCATCCGTGCCTTGGACCTGCGCGTCGCCTGCGCGTTGCCGCTAACCCGCATGGGGCTGGGCGATCTTACCTCAAGACCGCGTCCGTCTCCGCACTACATCTGCCTCACGCGTCGCAGCTTCCGCGGTTCCCCCCATGTCAGACAGCGATGCTGAGCCGGTACCGGCTATCGCGCCCGATGCCGAGATCGAACACGCCCTGCGCAGCGCGGTGCGCGATCTCTGGCTTTCTGGCGACCATCAAAACCTGACCCTCAGACGCGTGCGCAAGTCTGTCGAAGACCGCTTAAGCCTACCCGACGGCTTCCTCAAGAACGATCCGGCCTGGAAAGGCCGCAGCGAGAATGTCATCACCGATCAAGTCGTACGTGAATCATCCTCCTCATTCCGCGCCACTCACGCCCTAACCCGGCCGCGCAGAGCGTGCAGGAACGCGAAGAGCCTGTAGAGCCTGAGGTGCCACGTGCGAAAGCCCCCAAGCCCGTCGCCCCTCAGAAACGCAAGCCTTCGACCAAGGTCAATCCCGCTAGGAAGCCCAAGGCGCGGAAGCGCCAAAAGGCAGCGAATTCGTCCGACGAGGAGGAGGCTCTTCACAGCGACGCAACAAAGTCCCCGGAGCCCGCGCCCAAGAGGCTCGCCAAAAAGCCTCGCGTCGTTGAAGATGATTCGGACGACCAAGGTGACACCTCCCCGGCGCCGCGTCCATCTTCCAGCCGTGAAGGAAGCTTGCAGCCCACGTCAGCCCACGTTGGCAACGGCAAGTCGATAAGCTCGGCCAAGGAGGCCAAAGCTTCCGACTCTGACAGTGACATGTCTGTTTTGATAGATGAGCCGCCCAAAAAAAAGCAGCAAAAAAGAGGGACTTCTGCCAAAGCCTCCAAGTCTGTCACCAGCAAGAGTAAATCCAAGGATGCCAAAGACATTGACCCACAGGAAGCTGAAATCAAGCGGCTAAAGGACTGGCTACTCAAGTGTGGCGTCCGCAAGGTTTGGGGAAAAGAACTGAAGCCTTTCGAGACGCCGAAGGCCAAGATCAACCACTTGAAGGAGATGCTGAAAGATGTCGGCATGGAGGGGCGCTACTCGATCGAAAAGGCCCGCCAGATCAAAGAGCGTAGAGAGTTGGCCGCCGATCTCGAGGCCGTCCAGGAAGGTGCGAAGCGATGGGGCCACTCGGAGTCAGAGGAAGACGACGGCGACCGACCCAGAAGGAGGCTCGCGAAGGGGCTCAAAGATTTGGAGGGTCTCATCGAGAGCAATGGCGAAGAATCCGATTGAACCACCGGTATGATTCATTGCCTCGGCCTGCAGCAAGTTTCGAGAAGAGGTTCTCTTGCAATAGCTGGCACGATAGTATCAGAGAATACCACAAATTCTGGACGTCAGCCGAAGGCTAGCTGATTATTTTTTCTAGCGTCATGGGTGTAGAAACCATAATAGATTGCCCTCTAAGGGGCGCGCGACTAGCAGAGATTATGTACACTCAGAGGTGGGACTGAGCCCGAATAAGCCTTCAATTTTGGGCAATTATCATGTGCCGCTCTTCGTACTCCAGCATTGAGTAGTCAAATTATCAGGTGTGAATGTGGGATTAACTTTTAAGTCCAGACGATAACCACGATCGTATTCAAGTTGCGTGGGCAATGTGTCATTCATTGCAGGGTAATTGCCAGAAGCAATCCATACCGCGTGAAAGACACCACTGTGTAGGACAGGATACTATTTGCCTTGATGTATATCTACTATGGTACAAATATGCTTGGATTTTATTTGATGGTCCATGCCGCTTCGAGAGGTGTAGATTGATGTAACCAGTCGCACAGCTTTGCGCATCTCTCTTCGATGCTACCATTTCTCTCTCTTCTACTAAAGCGACATCGACGATACGAGCTACACAATATGCACTATGAAAACAGTTTAGCTAGTCATCCCAATGGACTCTCCTGGCTACACACTGTCCCGCGAAGAAAATCAAACAGCCACTTTTTTTTAAAAAAAATGCACATCAGCTGTGTCAGATATTAAGCTACGGGCGAATTATTTTATATTTCTCATGTCTGACAAAAGCCATGCGTTAATGCATAACACCAAGTAAGGGAAGTCGTGACTATTCCATAACTTTTGCGTTCCGCGGGCATTTTACACGATCAAAATGATTGTATAACCAGTGAATAAGCGCAGAAGATGTCTTTTATTCGATGACTCCAGCATATACCCCCCACATGAGATTCAGGTCTGCGGAAGTCATAGTAGCTGATATGGTCCACCGAAAACTTAAACTATCCGGCTGCTTTGATCGGACCGTCCGGGAAGCATAAACGCCTCTACACGCCGATTTTCTGTCTCTTGATCCTCGGAACAATGCCGGCAAGAGTGATTAGAGATGCAACGATGACAGCCCAGAGTTGGATGTGCAAGGCGTTGACGTTGAAGGTAGTCCGTGTCGCAGCCGCAATGGTCACAAGTGCGAGCACGAACGTCACGTACCCGAAGAATCGGTGGTACTTGTAGATCTTCTTCGCCCGATCGACACCCCGGTAGACTCCAGGCGTGAAGAACTGGGTGAAGCCGACGATAACCTGCAGCACCAGGAAGACGTAGGTGATGATACCGAGGATGGCATGTGGAGACTCCAGATGATCCAGGCCACCGCGCTCCTTGTTCACCTCAATAACAACGAGGCCAGAGAGCAATGCGAGAACGCCAACGTGGTTCAGGACGGAATGGACGTAGGTGCCGCGGCGCTTCTGGTCTGGCGTGTGTGTGGGTTGCAAGATGAGGGCGGCTTGGGTGATGAGTAGCACCCCGGCAGAGTTGAGCAGCTAGGCAGTCGTCAGCGCGTGGGCCAGGAACGAAACGACGAGGGGGGGAGACTAATTACCGGATGAGCAGAGAAGAGTATCAAGTCATGAGACAGGATGCCGGCCCATACAATGGCAGTGAGCTGGAAGTGTTAGCAAGGTTGCGACAGCACCGGTTTGGGGGTCTCACGATCCAGATGCCGGCTTGCGCGACGATGCCAGTGCCGAGGACCAGATTCCAGGCCAGCGATTTGCCCTCCTTTTGCGAGGCATCGCCAGGACGGCCGAGCAGCGGTTCCTGCTCACCGTGGCCGTTGCTAGCGGAGCCTAGATGCTGCTCGGGGATACCGGTGGCGGAGGCCATTGTTCGAGACGAGAAGCTTGGAAAGACGACAGAGCGCTCTGGCCTAGAAGTGCGACGGGAGCGACGAATTATTATACGCTACAAAGGCGGGGTGGGGATGGCGCCGGGGAGGGACGTGTTGACGACATGACAGCCAGGCCCAAGCTCCTGACAGCTCCAGCCGCCAGTCCACTCACGGTGCCGTATTACAAAAGCTTCGTGTCGCGTCGCTGCCCATTGGATGGCCGCGAGCAGCGCGGAGGGCCACGGTGGGGGGCTAGTGGGTTCCCGAGTGCCGGGAAGCCCGGCCAGCGCAGAAAGAGCTTCGGAGTCCGAACCATTACTCGTTGCCGTCCTTCTACTCAGCTCTTGCGGACCATGCCGCCTGCTGCGAAACCTGCAACCAGCAAGCGCACACTGCATCCCGCCACAAGACCGCAGCAGAGGCTGCCTGGTTGCACGCTCTGCGCCTCCAGTCTATACAATCGTTTGCTTGTTTTCTTCTGCTGCGCGTGAGACGGAGCACGGTAAAGAATCCACAGACACACCGCATTGTCGCACCATTTAAATCCTAAATTTAGACTGAGTCGATGCGGAAGGTAACTCAGGACACCGGCACATTTCATCGCCCCGGTTCGCCTAGCAAATGCGCAACTCTCGTCACTACCCCGAGAGCAATTGAATGCCTATCGAGCCGAATCTCCCGGCAGGAGTTTAAGAGATTCCGCACCCCCGTCACCGGCGCCTTCAGCTCTGCTCTCTTGTTCTCTTGGAATCAAGATCTGAGACAGCCGATAGTGGTGGTTCGGCCCTGCTTCTTGGATTGCAGTGAAGATTGTAGTAGCCATTTTACACGTCAATTGCTGCCATGTTCTTGTCATCGAGAGCGAGGTGATGTTAGGACAGAAAGCTCATCCCTCATCCCCGGGAGCTGCAGCTTCCCAATCGAAGCGACTCCGGAAATCTTCCTACTACTCGATGAGCGATCATATCGACTGCCGTTATTTCAAGCCCGGTCCAGCTCTCTCCTCTCGCCGCAACGGCCGCGAGTTTTCGGTGGGTGGGCCATCGACATGACTTTCGATATCTTTGGGTTGTCAATCAAAAAGCCTTTCATCCTAAGGCTAAAAATACTTAAGAGCACTACTACTCGTAATATTACTTATAATCTTTTCTCAAGGTCGCTAGCAACCCGAGTGACCATAGAGTAAGTAAGATTAATAATTTTGTTTGCGCTACTACCACTAGCTATCTCTAGAGTCTATAAAATCTCCATTTCTCGGTAGCGAAAGAGACGAATTAGTATAAATATTTCGTTGCTGAGTCAAAAAGTACATGCTAAGATAAATCCATGCTTGGTTTTATCAATACGAGTAGTTAAGCTTCTAGATGCTGGTCAACGTGAAAAATGAATACTTTGAACCCAAACCCTCGATCTGAGAGTTGTGTTCGAGTATCTTGACAGGATTTACGTTTAACTCACTCTGATTTCCCAACACTGATCTAGACCAGGTTCTCGTCACGGAGCGTGACCAGCTATTTAGTGAATCTTCATCGAGCCGGCGTACGCAATGGTGCAGTGGAGCATGAGACGGCACTTATCAGCGCAGTAGAGAAAAAGCGCAGGCCGTTCTACTACCCCAGCAGCATTTCGGTGGAAATAGCAGGCTCGTCTTCTAGACAATCAATCTCAAAGCGAACCCTTCTCTCAGACTACTCGTGGGATCACAAGTCTTTGTTTGCTTCGCGGGCCTCTCGCAAGGACTAAATGCCGTAACAAGCATCAAGCCCTGGAACATACAGTCCCTTCTCACAGCCGATAGCTAGCGTGTATTTGTTTTTGCTCGTGTCATAGGTAGTTTTCTAAGAAAGAACTGAGGTATAAATACGCCTGGGGCCTTACTATTCTTTACGCTAGCCATCGGCTGCGAGAGGGGGTGGCAGAATGCAGGGTGCTTGCAGTCACTCGCGGCCGATGGCTGCGCAAATAGCCTCTCCCATGTATATATCAACGCCCTGAAATTATAGACGCTAGCTGTAACATCATATTGCTCACACTGACACAGTCAAACCCTGTTTTGAACTCTTACTATTCTTCGCTAGCCATCGTCCGCGAGAGGGGACTATGAAATGGATAGGTAAACTGGTGACAATCAGCTCGAGGACAAGGCGGAAGACCACGAATGAATGTGCGCGAGTGATGCTTCGGCAGCCTTATCTTGTCAGCTCAAGAATGCTGAAGACTATTCAAAAATACAGCGAGTCGGCCGCCGGAACGATTTACTGCTCATGACGATAAGCGGAAGCGCGAACCCGAGGCGGAGGTGAGTGGCCGAGCGGAGAGCGAGCGGAGGCCCCGCCAACATTGACGCTCGGACACAAGCTTGACGTGCTGCCTACCGCCGTCATCAAACACCCGCCGCCTCTTCTACCGCACCACCTACCGCCACACTCGAATCACCGTGTAGTCGCGCCCGCTGCACGCGCACATCCACACTCGTCCGCCGCATACCCCCCTACACACCAACGTCGCCGCCACCATGCAGATCAAGTAGGTCGCTGCCCCGCCCCCACTACGCTGGCTAACCGCGCCCACAGGGTGCGAACTCTGACCGGCAAGGAGATCGAGCTCGACATCGAGCCCGACTACAAGGTACCGCCGTCACGTATGCTCGGATGCGGCGTCGCGCTGATTGCGCTGCTTTTCACAGGTTTCGCGCATAAAGGAGCGTGTCGAAGAGAAGGAAGGCATTCCCCCGGTTCAGCAGCGTCTGATCTTCGGCGGCAAGCAAATGTGCGTGACTTTGCCGCATGCCCGCGTGTTCGCGGCTGACAATCTGGTGCAGGAGCGACGACAAGACGGCCGCCGAGTACAACCTCGAGGGCGGCGCCACGCTGCACCTTGTCCTCGCCCTGCGCGGCGGCACCGCATGAAGTCGCGTCTCGTCGGCGACAAACGAGCGTAGGATGGACCACACGAGCTCTTGAAGGAAGGTGGTGCTGCCAGGAAACCTTTTAGGTGTGGAACTCCACACCAGCTTCGACTCGCGCACAGGGTAACCTTCCGCCATGCACGAGCACGGACAGCGAGCACGATCCACATTTTCAGATAGACGGTCGCCAAAAGTACATGGCAGGTCTGCTCTTTTCTCCCCGGTCTGATTGAACAAGTTTCATGACATTTGCCCCATCTCTATTCTCTTCTAAAGCTCTCTGCAAACGCCGGTTTGATCCTTTGAAATCGGGGGTATCCTTTCCCATTGCGCCAAAAACTTCGCCGTGTAACCACTGCCCCGTGAATGCTTGGTTCCGCCAACGCCATGCTCGTCCCGATTAATGATTCGAGTGCGTAGAGAAAGTATCCTCCTACTTCTTTGAGGGCCTCAGACAGTAATATTCTCCTACTTCTTCTTCGAGGGCCTCAGGCAGTTGGTCTCCGCCTTCCGCTTCAAGGGGCGCGCAACGCTTCCAGTTGCTGCTGGGATGGTCGCCTGAGCTCCCGTCGCCACGTTGCCCTCCGTCTTCCCCGCCGAGGGGGGAAGGGCAGTTCCGTTCGTCAGTGCCCTCAACCTCGCCTCTGCTTCTTCTCTCTGCTTTCGAACCGTGTCGCCAGGCGTGGATGCTGAACGTGGCGGGAGGGGAGTTCTGGACGGCGCCTGCTTGCCCCGATCGATGGGCTGCGGAGCCCTGCTCTTCTCCGCCACCATGCTCTTCGGCGCAGTCATCGTCTTGGTCCGGCTGCTGAGAAGATGTGTGGGTACGTTCATCAGCGAATTGCTCTTCTTGGCCGTCAGGCTGGCCTGAGCCTGATGCTGAATCTTGGCCATGATGCCGCGACCGGTGAGCCTCTTCTTCGACTCTCCAGGCATGTACGTATAGTTGCGCGGATCCCTCGTCAGCGATGGGCCCGATGTCGTGTGCGTGCGGCGATGCTGGACCGGATCGAAAGCACCGTTGAGCAGCGTGCTGGTGTTCTTCTTGCGCTCCTGCTCCGTCTTGGCCAGAGCAGCCCTCAAGGCTTCCTGCTGCCTCACAATCTCCTCCTCCTGCTCGCGCCGCAGCTTGTAGTAGACTTTGCACCACAAAGCGGGGTTTCGCGGCTTGTGCGGCTTCTGCTCCCAATTCTGTATGTCGCGTTTGATAAAGTTCAACCACAACGGACCGGTGTCCTCGGCGATATGGGGGCTGTTGGCCTCGATCTCGCGGAGCTGTTTGGGGTTCTCGATCTTCTTCAAGACGGTCTCTAGCACGTGGAACGGAATGTCGCCGACGTCGACGACGAGGTCGACGCTGCGCTGCAAGCGCCGCTTGACCATGTCCAGCAGAGAAGGAGCGGGCATGGCGGCCAGTGGGATCGCAAGGTGATATCGGTTGCGGCAAAGGCGGGCGGTTCAAGGCGTCGTAGCTATGCAGCGTGGGCGGATTTCGCGGCCGAGTGGTGCGGCAGCAAGCTCCATGTGGAAGCGGCGTGCCGGCGCAGGGGGCCAACGGTCGATATTTGGCAGTCAAGAGCGTGTTTCGAAGGAGCTCCCGTTAGACGGTTGCGGCAGAATGCGGGCACACAAAGCCTTTCGCACAGCCAAGCAGGCAGGAGCGGATGCCAAAGGGGACGACGGGTGACGTCCACACGTCTTTAAGTAATGAGGCGGGCGCGCCCGCTTCGCCGACGTTGTTCCGGCAGGCCGGGCAGGCGCGCACCTGCGCAGGCCCGGTCCAAACTTACTACAGCTTGCGCGACTGCAGCATCCATCCACTCGCCCACCCCCGTGCTCTCCACCATGTCGTCGCAAGACTATGGCCTGCTCGACCAGGCCGATGAGGGTTCGTCTACGTAGCTCCCGCCGCGCCATTGATGGCTTCTGACAACGCGCAGATCAAATCCACAAGTCGCGACTCTTGCGCATCGAAGAGCGTCCGTTTCAGCGCATCACCAAACGTCTCCTCACGCCTGACTCGCCCATATACGCCCCTCCCGCTACCCTCCCGACCCCTCCGCCAGATGCCACTCCGGCCGACGAAGACCAGAACGCCGCGCGCGCCGCCGAGCGGGAGGCTTGGCGCACCGACATGCTGCTCGACTTTGCCGCTCTGGCCGACAGCGTCGTCCGCATCCAGCTCCTGCGCAACAGCAACGAGGCTGAGAGGAAGCGCTACGCCGCGGAGAAGGCTAAGATTGAAGCGACGGCGGCGGCGATCCGCGAGAGCACTGCGTCGCTACGGGTTCAATTGGACGCCGCCCGTGCGACCCTGGCCCGTAGGAAGACGTACGACGAGCTGGCCGAACGCATAACGAGCAACCGCATGCTGCGCCCCCGCGAAGACCAGACGACGCAGCTCCACAAGCTGGAGTCGGAGATCGCCGAGTTGGAGCAAGAGAGCAGAGTCTACGCCCAGACGTGGGCGGAGAGGAGGGAACAGTTTGGCAGGATTGTCGAGGAAGGTCGCCAGATGCTCCGGCTCATCCGCGACGAGAAGGAGGAGGCCGAGCGCAAGGAGGGCATGGAAGGGGGCGAAGAAGGTCTGGACGAAGGCGGCGAGGGCAGCAGTGCAAAGGGAGAGACGAGTGCCGTTGGCACCCCGCGGCCAGACGTCGGGGGCCAAACGCCGAATCCTGCTCAAGGAAGCCAGCTCGCCGTGCACAAGGGCCTGCTTTCGGCTCCGAGCCCTGCTGCCAGCTTCGGGGGTGCTGGCAGTCCTGCCAGGAGGGACGACGACAGCCAGAACGAGGGCAGAGAGCGGGATGCCGACATGATGGAGTCTGGCGAGGTCGGGAACGAGAGCGAAATGGAGGAGGGCGAAGCGGAAGAAAATACCCCCGGTGAAAAGATGGACGTCTCTTAGGAACAGCGGCCCGGGTACGAATCAGCATGCGATGGGGCGTCTGGAGTTTTTTTTTTTTGAAATGGCCGGCGTAACGGTAGGCCGGGATCTCTGTCCGGTTGCAGCAATGACATTACAGATTATGAAAGATATCCCAACGTTTTCACCCAATGAGTTTGTTGTTGAAGAAGCCCTGTTTAGCAATATCGACTCGGGCGCGCCGGCCGGAGCGTAGAAACAAGTCGCCAACGCCAATTTCACCATTTGCCCCCTAACCAACCAACCTTTGCCGTTTCCTGATTTAGAAGAGACAGTCCAAGCAACAACAGCAGGCCAGACCAGCTAATAGACCGGTGAAGATGCCGTCCGAGCCGCTCTTCTTCTCCTCCACGTAGACCGTCTGAGGCGGATATCCCTGCTGATACTGCATCTGACCCGGCGGCGGACCGTACATCTGCTGCTGGTCGGGAGGGTAGTATCCTTGGGGTGGAGGTGCTCCATAATACCCTTGAGGCGGAGGCGAGCCGTAGGCGCCCTGGGGCGGGGGCGTCGAGTAGTTGGAGGGTGGAGGTCCATAAGCAGCTGGCGGCGGTTGTTGGGGATAGCCAGGGGGAGGAGCGTCCTGTTCACGATCAATATGATTGGTCTCGTTTGGTTGCAGGTCGTTGCGAGAGGGAGCCCACAAATTTTTGCGACATTGCGCCTCGAGATTAAACGATGTTCTGCGGGGATGGAGGGAAAAGCGCCCCAAAGACTCTGTGGTATGCGACGCGCAGCTGGTACGGGATCTGGCGGTAGTCGGGTATGCGATAACGCTCGGTCGTTGCTGTGGTTGCGGCGGAGGCGGGAGTTGTGAAAGTGGTGCCAGAAGGAGAACAGAGAGCAGCACCGGATAAGAGGAGCAAGGAGCGTCGAGAAAGCGAGCACGAGAGAAGTGGACAGCGGCGAGCTAATGCGTCGCAAGATGGGGGGGAGTGTCACAATCTCTCGGCATTGCGGCGGAGCGGACATGGAATGCGCAGTGCCACTAGCCGCTTGCAGTCAAGCAGCTCTTGGGGCTCGACTGCTCCAGACGCGCTTTCGCTCGTAACCACCCGTGGTACCGCGCGACAGTCCCCCAGGGCAGCCTCCGGACGCGCCTCTAGCGATCCAGGAGCCGGGTCTCACGGCATCGCCCTGCACCGTCGAGTCGCCTCTCGGGGCGGTAACGCGGAGCCAAGCATCCGGACGAGCGCCAAGCCTGCGCGGACATTGTGGCCTTAGCGAGCGTCTGCAATCGATCCAGAGGCATTTCCCTCGCGTGCCACCTCAATCCTCTGGACGCACAGCCCCTGACCTTGGGTCTGAGGCTTGCGGTGGTGCCCTGGTCCGCCACACAACACCGGCGGCCCATATCGGCTAACGCCGTTACGACGGTCACATATTAGTTGTCCTTTCTAGAGAATGCTATTCTACTGCTATGCTGCTACGGAGGGATTTTGCAGTCGATGGCTAGCCCGAAGAATAGCAGAGCCTCAGCGACTATCTTTACGCGCTAACATCACCATCTAGGTGTAAATGTGGTATTAATAATAACTATACACTCTTGTCCGGAAGATAGCTACCCATGACATGAGCGAAGAGGAATATACGATAACTTTCAGCTGCATAACCATCTGTGTTCGTTTCGTCCTGTCGCAGCTGTGACTACTTCTCGTTTCATGTCGCCATCTTCAACTGCCCATCTTTGTACAGGCAAGAGATGGATATGGACGGCGTCCAGCCCAGGTCACAGCCAACGCAAAGTCACGGGTCTCATCATACCCATCATGTGAAAAATCATCCACGTCTCTGCATGCAAACTGCTTGACAATCCATTACGGGAAGCATTTGTACTTGTATTTGTACACCTTCCAGCTCGCTCCCGAACACGCGCTTTGAAGACAGCTCGCGTGACAAGACATGGGCCATAGGGAAGAAATTTCCAGACAATAGAAACTCATGTAGACGCGAAAAAGACAACAAGACTCTGCAGTGCAGAAAGTCAAGGATGGTAGGGCAGGATCGGCGGCGCCAGAGGGTCAGTGCCCGCTGTTCCTGCGGAGACGGGGCCGATCCGGAGGCGGGAAGGAAGATCGCAGGTGCAGCTTTCCAACGCTCTCAACCACGTGGGTTTTGAGGCCGAGGTCATCGTGTGCGCTTGGGTAGTCCGGGTTGGTGCGGTCGCCCAAAGGAGAACAGGATGGGGAGACGGTTCTGCAGCCACGCTTTTCGCAACTCCCAGCCACCAATCATTGCGTCACTGCACTCGTAGCACTTGCTTCCTCCGCCCGCGCCGCTGCCCTAAACACCACCGCCCTCCACTACCGCCTTTTGCCAGTTTTGCGCGCAAGAGCGCGTCACTCTTCCCCTGTCGGTGTGCTATACCGTGCCGCTTCGTGTTGCCTCCCATTGAAGGCCCGGATTCCGCGACCTGGTAGGAGCCGCGCCCGGCTATCACCGACCCGTGGCTCCCTTCATCGCCGTCTGTCTAAGAATCCGCTAGCGGGGGGCCGTCTGCGTTCGCGACAATAATGCCTGCGATACAACGCGCTCGAGCTCTCGACGCCGCCACGCTCGACGCCGCTGGCTTCCAGTCGCGTTCCGCTCCCGCCGCCGACCCGCGTCTCGCCCACTCACACGACCGTCTCATCCCGCGCCAGGGTTCCGATTCGAGCGGCGGTTACATTCCTCTCTCGTACCAGGGTCTCAATTCCGGTCCCGCGCCGGGAACCGTGGCTGGCATAGTCTTGGGTTCCGTCGCCGGCTTCTTGCTCATCGCCTGGCTGCTTCTCACGGTTGCCAACCTTGGGGGCCGCAACGCCATCGCCGGTGAGGAGGAGATAGTCGTGCGCGAACACCCGCCTCGCTCTCCGCGGTCCCGCCGCAGTCGCCGCAACTCCAGGCATGAGATTCGCGAAGTCAGCAGGAGTCCGCGTCCACACCACATAATCGTTGAAGAACACCGTACAAGTGTTCCCCCACCCCCGCCTTCGCAGCCGCGTCCGCGCAGTCGCTCCGTGCTGGTCGAGGAGCGAGTCAGTGCTGAGCGGAGAGTCGATGGCGACGACATTGTGGAGGTCATTGAGGAGCACAGCCCACCCAGACGCCATCGGAGTAGACGGGACTCGAGTGGATACAGGTCAGTCGATACGATTCGTTCGGGGATGGACGCGCGAGGCATCGAAGACTTGCTGAACAGTGAACAGGAGGTCGCTTTACTGACGAGTGAGAACCGTCTGCAACAGGAGATCACTTTACTGACAAAGGGGGCCCGCGATACTCTTCAGTTCTCAACTGCTTTTCAGCGCTTCAGACATACCACTACAGTTCTTTCACCAGGTCCATATTGCCCACAGGAACGGAAACTTCGAGACGGGTGCATGTCGGTGATGGGAACTTCCTCGAAATCTTTGCTCACGCCTACCTATAGTTGCTATCATAATACAATTCCAATGTGCAAGTCTAACTGTCCCTCTCTCCCCTGCTTCAATCTCTGCTCAGACCGCCGATTTCAACCCGGACCCTCTTTTCCTGCGCTGTCTTTTCGTGTTTTCCTCAATCTTCTCCATACGCCACTCGCACTCTTCTGCAAACTCGCAGATGCGACATTTGAACGCTTCTTCAATATCGACGCCTTTTGCCTTCCGCGCGCCGCGCCACCACTCCATCTCTTCCGCGAGATAGCCGTCAAGCGTGCTCTCCTCATAGACGAGCGTCTTCGACCCGAGGACGTCACCGGTTTGCTGGTGGCGAAATTCCGCGCGGAGAACTTGACCAATACCTGAAATGGTTTTGCGAAATTCCTGGATCATCAAACCCCAGAGCAGAGTGAGCGAATTGTGAGCCAACAACTCCGACACGGCGTCTTGCTGGCTGCTGAAAAGCGCCTCGTGACCATCGGATGAAACGTCTTGGGAATCAAAGTTTAGGCCGCCGATTTCTGCCACGAAGGCGTCCGTGAACCTTTCGCTCGGTCGGAGTCGATAGCGTTTGAAAATGATTTCCGCGTCGACCAAGCCGGCTGCCAGGTCTGCCAGGAGCTTGCGGTACATCATCAGCTGCATGATTGTGGGTCTCATTGACGAGCCTTGCGGGAGAGTCTTGGTCCCTCGAGTCTTGACATCAGTTATCCAGACCTTACTCTGCGTATGCGGCTCGCCGTCTGACTCGAAGTCGACCGCTCTTTGAGCCTGGAAGAACTGCGAAATGGTCGTCTGGTCGGCAGGCCGGTTGTTCAGTCTGTTGAGCCGAGCGAGAGCGAGTTCTTCCAGCCCCTCGTCCGGGCACGTGTAGGACAGTTCGTCGATAATGCCGTTTACGACTTGGCCGTCGATGACCCCCCACACTTCGAGCTCGCGCGTGTGGCCCGTCTGTCTCAAAACTCGCAAGCCCTGGATGATGTTCCAGATTTTCAGACCCCAGGCATCTTCCCTCGACTGGACCACGACCTCGACGGTCGTGTGCACCTGATCCTCGAGCTTCTTGTGGACCTTGGAGCCTTGCTTCATGGCAGGGGTCTGTCTCTTTCGGCCGTGCTTCGTCAGCGTATACCAGTACTGCAGCTCGCACCATGCTGGAGACACGATGTCCGTGACGGAAAGCGGCTTCTTGGGCGGGGTTCGAAAGCGCTCCAGCGGGGACCTCTCGTCGAGCATGGAGGGGCGATTGCGCTCAGCCTCCGCCACCGTAGGACGCTCAACGACATTCTCTTCCCGGGCAACTAGGCGCTGTCAGCATGTCAGCATTCGGCTGGCCCGGTAGAGGCACTTCTCACAGCTCCTTGAGCCTGGGCTGTAGCCGATCTTGATATGTGACGGCGATTTGCCGCCTGGGTTCGACGAAGGCAGGACCGCAAGGCGGACGGCGGCAGCGTGAGGCGCGACATCCTCGATGTTCTCCAAGGCCAAGGACGTGACAGGCGCAGTTTCCAATTCGGAGAGGACCTCAAGCACTAGCTCATTATCCAGGTCGCTGCCATAATCGGAGTCGCTGGCTGAGTTCACCGGCGGCGGCGGCGGCGAAGCACGGTTCGCCATTGTTTGACCACGGCCGAAGTCATGTCGGCGGTGGCAGCGTCATAGACGCGCGCGAGTCCATGCGCCCTCCACGCGACCGCGTCCGTCCGGCCTAAGGCAGGCGCGTTGTGGCGCTGCGTCGGTGCGGCAGTCCCTCTCGGCTCTGCGGCTTAAACCACTACTTTGTGTTCCCGCCGCGGTCCACCCGCACCCGCACCCGCTGATCGCCGCTGGGCTGAAATACCTCAATCTTCACCCCGAAGATGCCGTCTTACGTGCCCAAGACTGCCACAACGGCATCCGCATCATGACTCCCACAACTTCTGCTCGTGCGCTCGTCCGTCGCGGGCCTGCATTATCGCGTGCCGCAGGACGTCCGTCTGGCGCTCGGCACGGATGTACCAAGTCCAAGGGCGGCCAGGCCGTCGAGAAGTCTCCCGAGTCGGAGCCAAAGACCGTGACCGTTCAAGGGCCGTCGTGGGTGTGGCTCGAGCCCGTGGGGAGGCCCTTTCGTGCCTACAGTCGAGCACAGGCCCGCCGCCCCTACGTGGTCCAGCTGCTGAGCACCATCACGGTATGTACGGTCCCCAATCTCGACCGAAATGCCGCGCTGACCTGCGACGTTGAAGATTTGGTTCTTTGGCGATCTTTCCGCCCAGATGATTTCTGCCTCCGAGGAGGATTCCTACTCGCCGTCCAGGGCGCTGCGTTCCGTCTTCATCGGCAGTCTCACGTCCATCCCCAACTATCGGTGGTTCATGTTCCTGGGCCAGTCCTTCAACTACAGCTCGAAACTGCTGAGCCTGGCCACCAAAATCGTCGTGAACCAACTGATGTTCACGCCCGTTTTCAACACTTATTTCTTCTCCATGCATTCTTTGTTGAGCGGTGCAACATTTGAAGAACTCGTCGAGAGAGTCAGGATTGCCGTTCCGGTTTCATGGGTGAATTCCTGCAAACGTTGGTCTCCTCGCCACCATCCGTACATGAGATGCTGACCGAGAGCAAGTCTGGCCTGCCGTCACTGCCTTTAGCTTTACGTTCGTTCCACCGCAATTCCGAAGTATATTTGCAGGTAAGAGCGATGTTCAAGTGGCCGTTGCGGCATGGGCTGACTTGACGAAAGGCTTCATCGCAATCGGTTGGCAGAGTTGGTTGACCCTCCTCAATCAACGGGCGGCGGCGCAGGAAAAGGCCGAGCATGCGAAACACCAAGAGCACTTTAACATTTCGCAGCCTGCGCCGCGTGAATATGCATAAGACTTGGACATAGACGGATGCATTTGATAGACTTAGACTTAGGTGCAGGTACACGGATGGGTACTGCACTTGTGTATTCAATTACACCGCATGCGCGTCACGACAAAAAGAGACATTGTGGCAAGAATCGATGTCTTGAAGACTTTCATGAGATCATCTCAATGCCCGTGGTATTAGTGTACAAGCATCGCTGTGGGCTACCATCCCGTGCTCCACCGAAGAAAAGTCAGAACCCCGAGCCCATCATCCATTTGATTTGTAAAGCAGTTCCGATAAACGCCAGGCATCCCGTCCGCAAAACCAGAGAGCAATCACCGACCCCGTCGATTGATGTTGATCATCGACTTATAGTATCTGGGGGTGACGCGAAGAAGGGAGCTCTCTAAGAGCGCTCGCCACGGAGGCGGCGGGCCAGCTGGATGTCCTTAGACTCTGTCAAAGTACGTTAGCATCTGGAAAATACCAGAGAGAACGAGGTAACTTACGGATGGTGACACGCTTGGCGTGGATGGCGCACAGGTTGGTGTCCTCGAAGAGGGAGACGAGGTAAGCCTCGACGGACTCCTGGAGGGCGCCGATGGCCGAGGACTGGAAGCGGAGGTCCGACTTGAAGTCCTGGGCGATCTCACGGACCAGACGCTGGAAGGGGAGCTTGCGGATCAAGAGCTCGGTCGACTTCTGGTAGCGACGGATCTCACGGAGAGCGACGGTGCCGGGCTTGTAACGGTGGGGCTTCTTGACACCACCGGTCGAAGGGGCGGACTTGCGGGCGGCCTTGGAGGCGAGAGCCTTGCGAGGGGCCTTGCCACCGGTGGACTTGCCTGTGCAGATGAGTCAGCATGTGCAAGTGAGGTGTGGCGATGTTGTTGCAGCGCGCGACCGAGAGAAACGCGACCGACACGTGTGCAACAGCAGGCGCAGCGACAGTGAGGGGTGTGACGGGCACTTACGGGCAGTCTGCTTAGTGCGGGCCATCGTTGCAGTCGATGTGCGATGTTTTGATGGTTTGTGTGGATGGTAATGTGGAGTTGTCGATGACGGGTGGAGTCGCCGATGGGTGTTGTTAGGAGTTGGAGGAGCGGGAGTGGGAGAGGCGCTTATATGGAAGGCGGGCGGGCGGCGGATGATCAGGCAGCGGCGCCCTGACTGTTTTTCGCAGCCGATTTAGCGCGCTTTGAACGTCCTTACCAAGTGCTGGATTTAGAGCGATTGCTGGCGTAAACGCGATTGGCTGGAAATAACCCAGCGCGCGCTAAGCCGGAACGGGACCCGCTGCAAGATCACCTTAGCGAGCGATGACGCCCGCGCCCGCGGCTCCGCTGGCCCCTGCACCCGCGCCGCCTGTCCATGTTGATGAGCGCGCCGACGCGTCTCTCTGCCGCGTTTGATAAATTCGCATAGCACCGCTCGCCTTTTCTGCCTCGACCACATTCGACCAGCCACTTGCGTCTCCACACCCGCTTCAACCCCACACTTTCGAAACCCACTTACTACTCAACCTCCATCATGACTGGCCGTGCGTCCCGTCCCCCGCTGCTCCCTTCAATGTCTCCCGTACTGACTCCTCTCCAGGTGGCAAGGGTGGCAAGGGCCTTGGCAAGGGCGGTGCCAAGCGTCACAGGAAGATCTTGCGCGATAACATCCAGGGTATCACCAAGCCCGCTATCCGTCGTCTCGCTCGTCGTGGCGGTGTCAAGCGTATCTCTGCCAGTAAGTACCCCCGCTCTGTCCCATTGTTATCGGGCCTCCATGCTGACAATCCCCAGTGATCTACGAGGAGACCCGTGGTGTTCTCAAGACCTTCCTCGAAGGTGTCATCCGTGACGCTGTCACCTACACCGAGCACGCTAAGCGCAAGACCGTCACCTCCCTCGACGTCGTCTACGCCCTCAAGAGGCAAGGCCGTACCCTCTACGGTTTCGGTGGTTAAGCGATTGTTTCTTTTGCATGTTTTTCACGAATCTTCTACATCGGCCTGGCTAGGCACGATATGAAGCCTTTTTCGCCGGATGGGTCAGGCTGGGTTTATTGGCTTTGCTGTATCATACGGCATATGGAGTTCGATGGAGGGTCAAGCAAGTCACATTGAATCAAGGAATGATACCACATAATCGAACAATCCTTGCACATCTCATCTCGCTCGGTCCTACCGTGATTCCGTTAGTACGACGCTAAGGTAAATTGTCATGTTTAGGATATTCGCAGCATTCTATTGGATTCTTCCCATAATAAAGCCTCGTTTTCACCCTTGTCGGGGTGGAGCGCGCTAACAAAAGATACCGTGTAGACCACAGTAGGTTATATTAAGTAAGTCTAGAATAAGAATGCGCGTCGTGTAGAGGTTCGCCTAAAAAGTCTTCCGCCCTCCAGTCTATAGATATATCTCTAGCCTCTACGAGTAGCGTATTTATAATTCTACTAGCGATTTTATTTCTTTATAAATACGGTCGTCTAGTATTTATATATAAGGCACGTCGGCAGATAGGGAATCGAAATAGACTAGAAGGTGACTCTCAATTGAATAACAGACGAATCGATGAGGAGGAGAGCTCGGCTACCCTCGCATAGAGTTTTTACCCTCTGGCGCTTAGGCCCCGGCGGGCCTCCGGCGAGGCGCCGGAGGTTCGCCGCCTCCTCCGATCTCGACCACCAACTATCTAGCTACGGCGTATGACATAATAGTAGAGAATCCGCTACACTATAAATAGGTAACTGCGATCGCGGTGCATTAACACCGCAACAAGACGAGCCATGGCGGATACAACGCCACTTTCCGAGAGGCCGCGGCCATCACCTAGCCGCCGTAGGGATAAGCCTCAGCTTTCGTGCACTCTGTGCCGACGGCGAAAGTAAGCTGCGCACTACCTACGCCTAGCATGACTGACCTCCAGCAGACTTAAATGCGACCGCAACCGGCCGTGCGGCACTTGCTCGAGCCGCGGACTGTCTCTGTCCTGCGTTTACGTGCCGCAAGGCAGCCCTGTCCAAAGTCGACGCGATTCTACCGTTGCTCCCGGCATCCAGGAACGCATCACTCAGCTGGAGAATCTTGTTGTCACGTTGGTGAACGCCGCCCCCACGCCGCCCAAACCCCTCAGCCCTCTGGACACGGCCCTCTCGGACAGCTTTGGTCGGATCAGCCTGGAGAATGATGAGACCACGTACGTTAGCGGCGACCATTGGCTGGCCATTCTTGACGGCGTACGCAACACCTGTGCCCGCACCCCGCCCGCCAGGCTGACTATCACGGCAGATTGCAGAGCTGAAGCATCACTTTGAGGCTGAGTCTAGCCCGCTCGAGGACAAAGGGCCCAAGTTGCTCTACGGCCCCAACAACCACGCTACAAGAGAGTCCATCCTGGCTTCTCTGCCGCAAAGACCTGCGGTCGACAGACTGGTTTCCAAGTACTTCAATGCCATGGACATGGCTGCTGCGATCATCCATGGGCCTACTTTCCTCAGGGACTACGAGAACTTTTGGTCCAACCCTGCCGAGACTCCCATCATGTGGGTTGGCCTTCTATTCGCCATCATGGGCGTGGGTGCCCTTATTCAACAGCGCCAGTCGCAGTCCGCTGCCGACTGGCAAATGGCTGAGGTGTACAAAGAAAAGGCCGTCCAGTGTCTAATTCTCGGCAAATACACAAAAGGCGTGCCGCACGCGATCGAGACTCTGCTGCTGTACTTCTCCCTGGAGCACCTCGTAGCCGCAGACACACGAGTCGACAACTGGATCCTTGCCGGCATCATCGTCCGTCTGGCTCTGCGCATGGGTTACCACCGCGACCCCTGTCGCATCCCGCAGATCTCACCTTTCCATGCCGAAATGCGCCGACGAGTCTGGGCAACTATCGTCCACATCGACCTGGTCTCCTCTACTCATGTAGGGCTCCCCAGAATGCTTAGTGCATCCGCTTGTGACACCGCAGAGCCGCGAAACCTTCTAGATAGCGATCTGGACGAGGATACCGTCGAACTCCCGCCTCCGCGTCCGGACTCAGACATGACGCCAATTATATACCTCAACGTCCGAAACAGGCTCTTGTCTGTACTGGGTATGATCACTGATCTGACCACCTCGACCTCTCCAACATCATACCACGATGTTATGGAACTTGATAGAAAGTTACACAGCACGCGTTCAGCCATTCCTGCAGGCCTCCAGCTGCGTCCGCTATCGCAGTCGATCATCAGCCAGCCGGACATCATTACCCGCAGCATATATCTAGATTTGATGTTCAACAAGGCGCGGTGTATCCTACACCGCAAGTACTTGATATTTTCCCGGACAAATACGCAGTATGAATACTCGCGCGATTCATGTATTGATGCCGCAAGTCAAATCCTCAAACATCAGGACGTCCTCAACTGTGAATTGCAGCCAGGTGGTCAACTATTCGGCGAACGGTGGAAAATGACATCCGTCTTCAACTATGATTTCTTACTGGCCATCACAATCCTGTGCCTCGACCTTAACCGTGACTTGGAATTGGCTTCAAGCTCGGGTTTGCACGAGATGCCAGCGGAGCGAGAGAGAAGGAAAAGCGTGATCCACGCGTTGCAGCGATCATACGATATTTGGACCCAGGCGACAAACTCATCCCGCGAGGCCCGGAAAGCCGCTGAAATTCTTCGGGTGGTGCTTGAGAAGGTGAAGAGAACGCTCATTTCGGGCAATGGCGATAATACAACCGCGAAGGACGCGACACACATCGAAGGTGCACCCAAGATAGCACCGTATTGCTTGAAGATGGGCTGACATGGAATAGGCACCGGCATCTCCCAACCCTCTCAAACGTCGATAAGCTGGACCAATCAAGCATTAGTCCCTGCTGCTGGAGAAAACATGGAAAGTACCACACACTGGAGCACCGATTTTGATTGGGTAGGTGGATCTAGTACCTCGCCGTTGAAGAATTGACAGCCTCATATCATTACAGGACAGCTGGGATGCCGACCTTCGCAGTCAGAATGCAGAACAGCACTTCAACATGGAGAGAGGCCTCATGATCCTTGATCAGGACTTGACAGAATCGGATGCGGCTACTGGTCAAGGTAGAACCGCGTTGGAGTGACGCGGATGCTTGAACTGGGTCGGTGGTGGATAGCTTTACCGAACTTCCCGAACGAGCTGAAGCGGCTTTGATTGAGCAGGTGCGCCGAATCGTTCGATTGTCTTCCTGTCAGCTCGAAACTTTAATATTTGCGGACTCGACTTTAGGCGCTGTAAGCTCTGAGCATTCACGCCTCAACTGTAAGTTTTGAGTCATCTTACATGTTCGAGACACCAA
The DNA here is from genome assembly GCA_009829795.1 of Lasiodiplodia gonubiensis. NCBI lineage: Eukaryota > Fungi > Ascomycota > Dothideomycetes > Botryosphaeriales > Botryosphaeriaceae > Lasiodiplodia > Lasiodiplodia gonubiensis. Next base: position 59,949 of record RHKH01000156.1, read on the forward strand.
ATTGAAGTAAGCGTGGGCCATGAAATTGAGGAAGGAGAGAGGGGGAGAGAGAAAGAAAAGTCAAGACGTGTGGTACTGTTTTTGTTCTTGTCAAGTATCATCACAAAACGACAGGTTCAGAAATCGCCTAAAGTTTCTATCGCAGTTCCAATCCACACAGTCCATGTCTTCCTTCATCTCACACCTATTACTCTCCATGCTGAATATCACACGCCGTACTCCAAAATTTGCTATGCACGAGGAGGAATCGATTGATCAGAGCTTCACAGCCCACCTGGTCCTAATATGCTGGCCGTACCTGTAAAACACTATCGGCACCGGCGCAAAGGCGAGAGCTAAGAAGCCGAGGAGGCTGTTACCCCAGCCCAGGCCCAGGGCGTCGTACATCTTGGGGCCGGCGAGCGGCAAGAAGGTGCCGAACAGCGAACGGACAACGGTGTTTGCGGCGAGGGCGGACGCGGCGCCCTCGGCGTCGAAGGCATCGACTAGGTAGATCTGCGCCGGCATGATGACGAACAGGGCGCCCAGCCCGACGAAGACGGTGCCCACAATCGGCACCATCCAATGCGCCTGCGCCTCGACGCTCCACCCATACCAGAAGAAGCCGACCGGCATCGCCGGAGCGAACCACACCATCAGCGGCAGCCGGTACTCGGGCTTGGCAGCGTCGTCCCCGCTGGCAGCAGCAGCAGCAGCAGCGGGCAGCAGCGCAGCGGCGGCCTTGGCCTTCGTCACCATCCGCCCGCGCACCTTGTCGCTCATCACGCCGAAAAGCACGAGCCCGACCAGCATGCCGATGCCGAGGCCCAGGTAGGCGAGGCCGGCGACGCCAGACGAGAAGCCGTAGCGCTGCTTGAAGACGGCGGGGAAGGTGGTGAAAAGGAGGAAGACGAGGCCGAAGACGAAGGCGCAGAAGACGGAGAGCGAGAGCACGATGGGCGACAGCAGGAGCAGCTTGGCGGGGCGGACGACGTTGCGGAGCAGCAGCGCTGCCGGCGTCAGGTCCAGCTCCGTCCTGGACCGTAGCTTCGCGTCGCCCGTTGCGCGGCGCAGATGCGCGGCTTTGCGACGCAGCAGGACTCTGCCGTTCGTCTCGCGCAGGATGGCGAGGGCGAGGAGCGAGATGGTGCCGCTCTGGGACGGGGTCAGTGATGCGGCGCTGGGCGGGGGAGGGCGTGTCGTACCATGATGGCGAGCAGCCAGAATGCCCACCGCCAGCCGGCTCCCTGCGAGAGGAAGCCACCGATGACAGGTCCGATGACGGGGCCCTGGGCAGCTGGTTCAGCGGCGAAGGCGCATCGTGAATTGGGTGTACTTACTAGCAGCGGCCCCATGGCGAAGACTGCCATGGCGGCACCGCGCTTTTCCTGGGGCATGACGTCGGCAACGGTGCCGCCGCCGATGGTCAACGGAGCGGATCCGGCGCAGCCGCTGAGGAAGCGGAAGACGATGAACATGGGCATGTTGGTGGCGAGAGCGCAGCCGATGGCGAAGGCTAGGAAGACGGCGTTGCAGATGTGGTAGATCCACAGCCGGCCGTACAGCTCCGAGAGAGGGGCAACAAACAGCGGACCGACGGTGAAGCCCAGCAGGTAGATGGTCACGGCGAGCTGCGCGATCACCGTGCTGGTCTCGCCGAATTCCTCGAGCATCTGGTCAGCGCCGGGCGCGAACATGGTGCTGCCGAGATTCCTGGTTGTAGGGTCAGCTCGCAGTCAGTCAAAACGACTCGGGCACAGCAATCCTCACACGATGAGCGCGATCGTGCTGACGATCACAACGTGGCCCACGCGGATGGCCGTCGACCAGTTGCGCGGGTTGGCAGCGTCGTTCGGCCCGCCCCAGTCAACGAAGTGACTGTCGGCCTCGAACGCCGTGTCGGCAGTTGACAGGCGTCTTGCTTTCTCCGTGTCGGCACTTGTCCGCCGTCCTTCTTTTTCGTAGACGTCGTTCTGTGGAAGTACGTGTGCGAGTGGTGCATTTAAATACGCTAGGAAGTCGGCACTTGATAGGCATCTTTCTTTTTCCGAAGTCGGTATTACCGCAGACGTGTAGAGATGGTCTTGTGGAAGTACGTGTGCGAGTGGTGCACTTAAATACGCCAGGAAGTCGGCATTTGACAGGCATCTTTCTTTCTCGGTTTCGGCACTTGACGGGCGTCTTCCTTTCTCGGGGTCGGCCCTCGACAGGTGTCCTTCTTTTTCGGAGGTCGACATGGCTGCAGACGTGTAGGGATGGTTCTGTCGAAGTACGCTTGCGAGTGGTGCACTTAAATACGCCAGGGATTGCAAGAAGAATGTCTATTGTAGGAAGCACGGCGGGTGACTAAGCGACGCGGCTCCGTCAAAGCCGCGGATGGTCGGACGGTCGGCGCGGAGGGTCGGACGGTCGTGGTGGCTGTGGCATAGGATTCATCCGCCCCCAATCTGGCACGTCATGGTCATCCTACAACCAACATCGAAACGAGCCGGTAGGATTGGTGATTCATCTTCGCAAGCATCGCAATGGGTCCCTCCCAACCATGTCTTGCGAGGGAACTAAGTTGACGCATCTGGTCTGGATGTGTAGGGGAAGTCGCGGGCGAGGTCTTAGATGATAGATAGGAGCAGACATCAACATAGAAGGGCCTAGAGGGGTAATCGCTTGCTATAGCCTATTCTGGGATATGGGGAAACGGATTTGTTTACATTCCGCAGAACTTCGTGGTACGAGCTGTCAATGTGGGATAAGGCGTGCACTGGCAGCTCTGATCACCAATCAGAACTGGCATTCTCGCCCCCGCTGTTCCATTTGACAACATTATAAGCATTCGGGGCCTCGTAAAAAACGTGCGCTTTGCTGAAGAGGCGTTTTGTTCCCATGGCGGCCAATCCGCCGTCGTTGCACAGTAGATGGCAGGGTCATCTCCCACGCTTTCTACTTCCAGTGACCCCATGGGATAACAACCGACGAGCGTCCAATGGAACAGAATCTGCACTTTGCTCAGAGGCTAGCTGGAGCCTTTATAATGCTCACCAAGAGCAAGGTTGCGTCTAGGAATACCCAAGAAGCCGTCGCTCGGCTAATCGGACGTCGACACTTCTACGATTCTACCCATGCTTAGTAGCTGCGTCTCGCTGGCGCACACGTACAGTTCCGTACTCATTGTGACGTTATTGGGCATTAAACGTACAACTTTAGTGCCGAAGATGTGGGATTTAGGAGGTTCGTCTAGAGTTGGGCTCCGCCTTTACGATTGTGCACGCTAGGGGGAGTGCGCGTAAACGTAGTGTGGGCCGTTTACTGCTAAAGTCAGGATAGAACTGACGAGGAGTTTGGATTTTGCGAAAGTGTCCCACTATCAAGTTTGAATATATCGTCCGGTTGTATCTGTCCAGACGCAGCTCTTGCCTGAGTCCGTATATACGTTCCACCCACCCAAGTAGTATTCCAGAGTATGCGTCCACAAGTCCCATAAGAGCATATGCGTGTACAAAAAGATACCATGTACGTTCAGTAATACGTAATAATATTTTTTCTTTCCATATATCAACAAAGAAACGCAGCAGCAGCAACGCAATGCAACACAAAAAGTTAAACAACCCAACTATATCTACAAAGAAGCTTCATCTCAGTCTCCACACATCCCTCTCGACCTTCCACCAAAAAGAAGCGAAAACTTCGTCCCATAAAAGGATCATGCACATCATCTCTTTTGCTTGCTTTACTTCCTCAACGCGCCCTTGACAACGCTCTCAAACACGAACGTAAACCACTCGAGCACGTCCTTGATGCGGGTGCCCTCAGGCAGCGCGTGGTCGGCGCCGGCCGCACCCGTCGGCGCGGGAATGACCTGGGTCAGGGCAGCGCTGGGGATGATGTTGGTCCAGTTGCTGGCGATGCCGCTGGCGATGATGGTCGGCAGGGCCGGGGTAGCAGCGGCACCACCCGCGGAGCTCGCGACCGACGCCTCGGCGGCGACGACCTGGGTGGCGAAGGTGCTGCTGGCAGCGGCGGCGGCGACCTGCGTGTAGGTCGACGTCTGGACGGACTCGGCGCCGACGGCGTTGTTGGCGACGGCGGGCGTAGAAGCGGCTTCGCCAGCGGCGACGGTGACGTAGACGGTCGTCATCTTGGTGTTCTTGACGGTGACGGTCGTGGTGACGGTCGAGGCGCCGTTGGCGGCACCGGCGGCACCGGAGCCGGACTCGGGAGCGGGGGTGGTGGCGGCGGAGGCGGTGACGGTCGAGGTGGCGGACTCGGCGACGGCGGACTCAGAGCCGGTGTTGGAGGAAGAAGAGGCGGCGGCGGAGCTCTGGCTGGAGGCCGAGCCGGAGCTGGAGCCAGACTCAGAGCCGGTGGAGATGGTGGTGGTCTGGCCTGAGATCTTCTTGGCGGCGTGCTCGGCGGCGACGTAGACGATGGCCTGGGTGTTGCCGGTAGGGAGGTCGGGGTGGATCGAGGCGTCGACGACGTACAGGTTGTCGGTGCCGTAGACCTTGCAGTCGGTGTCGACGACCGAGGTGCCGTCGTTCTCAAGACCAGAGTCAGTACCCATCTTGGCGGTGCCGACGAAGTGCGAGCCGGTGGTGAGCTTGGCGATCAAGTCGGCCGCGGTGACGTTGCCGCCGGTGGTCGAGGTGACGCTGAGAGTACCCGACTTCTGGACGTAGCCGAAGAACTCGTTCAGGAACGAAGTGATGGCCTCCTTGTCGGCGTCGGTGTTGAGCCAGGGCTGGGTCATGAGAGTGGTGGCGCCAGACTCGTCGATGCCGAGACGGCCGGTCGAGGTGAGACCGTGGGTGAGGTAGACCTTGACCTTGATGGCGTTGGAGCTGGAGACGGAGGTGGTGCCCTGGACGTAGCGGGTCTTGCCGTCGGAGCCCTCGACGCTGGTCCAGAAGTTCAGGCGCTGCATACCCTCAGCAAGGGGGCCGGAGCCCTGCTTGTAGAGAGCAATGTCGTTCTCCGTGGGGTTGGTGGGGTCGAAGACGGTCATGTTGCCACCGGCGACGTTGACGGTCATGGAGAGAATGGGGTGGTCCTTGAGGCCCTTGCCGACGGGCAGCTCGATGTAGTCGGAAGAGTCGAGCTCGATGCCGTTGTTGGCGTTGGCGACGATCTCGAGCTGGTCAGCCGGGCCGATACCAGAGTTGAACAGGATGCGGGGAGTGGACAGAGCACCGGCAGCAAGGACGACCTTGCCGTTGCTGGTCAGGTTGATGATCTGGGTGGCGCCGGAGTCGGTCTGGATCTCAACACCGGTGATGGAAGAGCCGGAGCGGATGACACGGACAACCTTGGAGTTGAGCTGGAGCTTGAAGTTGTCAAGCTCCTGGGCGGCGGGCAGGTAGGTCAGGACGGGGCCGGCACGGAGAGAGTCCTGGATGTTGAAGGGAGGGTGCGAGAAGACCTTCTCCTTCTTGTTGGGCTCCTCGATGGCGTCAACCTCGCTCCAGCCGTTGCTCGTGAAGAGCTTGGACAGAGTCTCGTAGACACCCTGGTTGTAGCGGCGGCCATCCTTGGAAGGTAGAGTAGTACCCGGGTTGCGCTCGTAGAAAGCCTGAGCAGACGACTCAACGTCAGCCCACGACCATCCTTGGGGCCAGTTCTCGAAGTCAGCCTCCTGGGGCTTGACGAACATCTCGGCGTTGATCGAAGAAGAACCACCGAGAATGCAGCCAGCCTGGGAAGCAGTGTCGGTGCAGTAAGAGACATCGCCGGTCTGGTCAACGGCGTAGCCGTAAGCGGGAACATCGTAGGGGGTAACGGTGTTGTTCCACTCGAGGGTGTCGCTGCCACCGCTGGACTTGGTCGAGGCGCCACCGCGCTCGATCAGGAGGACCGACTTCTTGGTCTCGGCGAGGCGCTCGGCGGCAACGATACCGGCGGCACCACCACCGACGACGATGTAGTCGTAGGTGACGTTGAGGGTGGTGGGAGTCGACAGCGGGGTGGCGACAGGGGTGGTAGCAGAGCCAGGGGTGGTGGTCGAGTTGGAGCCGGTGGTGGTGCTGGAGCCGCCCGAGCTGGCGGTGGCAAGCTTGGCCCAGGTCTCGAAGTCGGCAGACTCGGCGTCGGCAATGGGCATGCCGAAGGCACCGAAACCAGCAGCGTGGTAGTTCAGGACACTGTCGGCGCTGGTAGGGGAGGTGGGGGCGGTCTTGGAGAAAGCCCAGCCCAGAACGGCCGTGGTACCGGTAACATCGAAAGCACCAGAGTCACCCGTAACGCAACCCTTACACAGGAAAGTGTACGAGTAGTGGGTGGAGTTGACGAAAGTACCCTCAGGAATGGTGGTGAGGGTGACGTCGTCCATGGCGGCGGGGTTGGAGTAGGCGTTGGTCTTGCGGGCAGAGGCAACGATGTCGTCTCCGTTGGGCCAAGCAGCAATCAGGGTCGAGGCCATCATGGACGAGGTCATGGAGACACCAGCCCAACCGGAGCCGGGAGAGACGATCTGACCGATGATATCCGTCTTGGCCTCGGGGTTCTCGGGAAGAGCCACACCGAAGGCGAAGCCGGTGCTGGCGTCCTGCCAGCGCTGGAAGGTTATGCCAGTGGTGTCATCGGTGTAGGCGCTGGTGGTGGTGGCAGCCCTGGCGACGCTCGCCAAGGCGGCGGCGGCGGCAATGGTGGTACGCATAATGGTTGGGAAGTGAGTGTAAGGACTGTAGTCAGAGAAAGTAGTTCAAGATTGGTCAATGGCACCTGGCCAAAAAGATAGAATAGCTCGAGGCGAACGACTGGAGCCGTCGAGGCTGGAAAAGAATGACTTTGGAAAAAAAAAGAGAAAGGAATGCGTTGCTGGACTGGCAGCTTTGCGTGAGGACGGAAGGGAAAGAGCAGCACCGGGGCAGCGCTTGGCAGGTCTATATACACAGTGCGGGCTCGAATGGGGAGCGCATGATTTTTCAGCCACGGGGCAGTTCGCGCTCCACCACCGGCACCGTCATCTCGCTGCGTGAAACGAAACTCGACTCTCGGCAGTTGGTTACCAGTCTGGCGATGGGCCCGGGCCCGGATTGTTCCAGACGGGTGCTCTCGAGGCCTGGCGGGTTGGAGCCGAATCAGCATCGGCAATCCGTGGACGTGCATTGGCCGGATAGCCGACGGAACCGGGGGGGTGTTTCGCATATAGAAACGCCGCTGATGTTTCTGCTGGAAGCGAAGGGGCGTGGTGAAACGGCACGGACGCGATAGATGAAGAAGGCAGGCCTGAGCGTCGCCTAACCACAACAACCTGCCAACCGCAACCACCGTATTTCCACGCCGCCGTCAGCCCGCATGAACGAACGCGCAATCTCACCTCCGATCGCAAAGCTTAGTATGCTGAGTTTCCCTCTGCACGGGAACCCCTCCGCGCTGCTGTCGACGCGCGCGCCTGCCTCCACGGATGCGACTAACGGCCGTGAACGGACCCACTACGGGGTCCTCTCAAACGCCACGGCGCAACAAACGGCCAGCGGACGCTCCCTATACAAGCCAGCCGGCATTAACCCCGGTCCACATGTGGAGAAGCTGGAATTTCGAGAACAATAATAATATACTGCGCCGAGTCTATCTCGGCTGTTCGCCCTGCCTATCTCAACTACCACCTCTCCTATCTCCGAGCACACTCACCGCAACACCCTCCTTTCCATCTACCTCGCCTTGGCCTCCTCGTGCTTGTGGTGGCAGCCCGTCGCCTTCGCCTTGGGGATCAGCGCGTTGCGCCGGACGATGCGCCTGGTGCGCGGCGGCAGCGAGTCGAACGAGTCGGCGTAGGTCGCGACGGCGTGCGCGATGGCCCGCGTGTTGATCAGGAAGGCCTCCAGGTTGAGGTTGTCCACCGTGTCGCCGACGCGGTGGTAGTTCTCGTCGTACGCTAGCCCCGCCGTGCCGCCGTACAGCGCCGCCTCCTCCTCCGTCTTGATCTGCTCCGCGCCGGTGAACAGGCCGCCGGCCGCCACGCCGACGTCCAGGAACGGCCCGTAGTCGGAGCGCCCGCTGAACTCGGTCGGCTGCGACGGCAGGTCCTTGCTCGCGAAGTAGCCTTCGAACAGCGCTTCCGCCTCCGCCGATCCCGCCGGCCCTGAGAGGTTGAACGCAGACCCGTCGCCGTCGTAGATGCCGAGGAAATAGTTGGGCGACGCGATCATGTCGAAGTTGAGGTACAGCCGGATCTTGTCTAGGTCCTCGGGCGTCGACTGGTTCACGTAGTACTCAGCGCCCAGCAGACCGAACTCCTCGGCCGACCACCACGCGAAGCGGACCGCGTTGTTGACCTCATACTTGGCCAGCTGCAGGGCAACCTCCAGGATGCCGATGGAACCGGACCCGTTGTCGTTGATGCCAGGGCCCGCCTCAACCGAGTCAGAGTGCGCGCCGACGAAGATGACGTTGTCAGGATCGCCCGACTTGGTCTGCGCAATGACGTTCATCCTGCACGACGGGTCAGTGAGAAGGGTTTTTCGGTGCGGCTCCAATCCTGCAGCAACTCACGTGACGCGATCCTCGATGATGGAGTTGACGTTGAGATCGCCAGTCACCTCGCCCGTCTCGAGAAGCGACAGGATCGCACGGCCGGCGATAAGGGAGATGGCCGCCGTGGGCGGGTAGGCGCCCTCGGTGCGGTTGGGAGCACCGAGCGTACCGCTCAACGAACCGTTGACGTTGTTGTAGATAACGGCTCCTGCAGCGCCTGCGGCACCGGCGTATGCGGCCTTCAGACCGAAGTCGCAAGTGCCGCGGGAGATCAGCGCGATGGCGCCTGCGACTTCTGCAGGGTAGTCGGACTGTTCATTTTGCTGTCAGCTAATCGCGTTGCAGAACCGGGAACCAACCGATTTCTTACCGGCTCGCAGCCTAGGTTCGACACGGCAACCACCGGCGCTTCGACCTGACCATTGGGCGCGTAGGTCATCAGCGCGGCGTCCTGATCCTCGCCGTTGACGGTGAAGGTGGCGTCGCCGCCCGAGAAGGTCTCGACGAAGGGCTGGTACTCGACATCGTAGTACTCGCTCAGCTCCGAGACGAGCTCATACAGGTAGAGGGCGGTGAAGTTGTGGCCGGGGCTGCCGAAGACGCGGTTGCGCCCGGTCGTCTGGTAGGCAATGGCCTGCAGGTTCTCGGCGTGGTCGAGCAGAGCGGCAGAGTCGATGTCGTTTTGGAGAGCATCCTGTACGCCGATCCTTTAGCGCCGTTTCAAACCTGACGCAAACTTCAAACGAATCGGAGGCATCCACGCACCGACGTGACCGGCGTCTTCGCCTCAGGGACAGGCTCGACCGTGATCTCGTTGGGCTTCTCTGGAGCAGCCCCCCAGTTCTCAACGTCGGGCTGCCAGTCCTCGGGGAAGACTTGGGGTCCACGGCGCTGGAGCAGGGATGCTGGACGGACTGCGTGCACGTGACTGGCAGGCGTTGAGGCCTCACTAACGACTACGAGCGCAGCTAAGGCGGCGCTGGACTCGAGGAAACGCATGGTGGCCAGGGATTAGGAATGCGTAGGTAGGTGGGGTCTGCACAGTGCCGTCCAGCAAGGTGCTGAAAGTTTTGGGACCCTATATATACTTGGCCGGCCGTGGGCTAGATTGAGCAGAAAGGCAAAGAGACAGTTGACACGGTTCCACCGTTTCGCTTGGCGGAGAGAGGTCATGGGCTCGCAGCGGCTGTGCCTGACGACAGGTCGGGATGCATTGGCGTATGAGGGCGTTCCGCATCGGTTGCCTTCCCGAAACAGGCAGGCCGTCGAGCACCGGTGGTGGTTGCGCCCAGCGGAGAGAAGGCACCCAAGACAGACGGCGGCCTTGGCGCGCCTCTCGGCGGAGAGGAGGCGAGGGGCGGAGGGCAGAAGTGGGAAGGAGATAAGAGACGCCCGCCAAGCGACCAAGGCAGTGGCGCCGACGAGACAGGCAGATAGCAACGCGGAGGCCGCCTGATAGCGGTGGGATTCGACTACCTCCGCCTGCCTTTGGCTCCGCATTTTCGCGGCTTTGCGAGCGTTTCATCATGGAAAACGAGGTGGCGTACTCTGGCGTGCGCTCTCCGAAGGATTGCGCAGAGCAGAGAGATGTTGATTGTTTTTCTCGTCCCACGGCAGAAGCGGCATCCGCATCGCCTGCCTGTTGCCAAACCCCGACTTCGCCGCTCATTCGCTGCGACTCCCCAGCGCCGCTAGCGCCTCCGGCCCGCACGATACGGGTGACCATAGGGTCCATGGCTTGGAAACACGGTCGCACCACTTTTGCCCCGCGAAGCAAGGTGGACGCCTCAGAACCATCTTTTCATGATGAAGCAATGAGAATGGGCCATGTGCTGGCCATTTTAACCGCTCATCTGCCGCACGCAGCTCGAAACGCGCAGCAAGATTCGTCGTGGGGGATGAAATGCGTCAGAGGGGTCAATGACGCGGCGTAAGCTCAAGGTTTGGGCCTCGAGTTGATTGAGGTGAGCGGAAAATACTGTCGTCTCCTCATTCTCATGTTATCATCAAGATGTGCTTTTGACACGGAAAGTTGTGAGCTCAGCAGATCTACTCTCTTCGCGTGGATGAGGGTTGCGGGGTTGAAGCTCAGAGGGGGAGGAGCAGCGCGCATCACGCACACGCGACACCCCCGGTCGATGACGCAAACGCTGGCCGCTGGCTGCTCCACACCTTTCGCAGATCTCCGTTCAGCCCGTAGACATCACGACTGCGACAAATACCTGTGAGGAGTGATACTCGGGGATCGAACGGAGGCCTCACCATACACAACAATGCCTCATCTAGTTTATTTTTTGCCACAGGTTGCCCAGTGGCAGGTTCACATACATGAAGATCGCTACCCTCCGGTATGTACAGCTCCGATGGTAGTGTCGGGCTGAAAAGGCAGAGTATTGGGCACAAAGTTGTCAATGATAGCGGGGCCGATCGGTCGAAGGACGCTGCTAAGGTAGCAGGCTAATCCGCCTCATGACCAGAAAGTTCCGTTTGCCATACAGCGTGCTGCTTTTGGGGAAAGGGTATGGCCTTGAATACTAGTAGTTTTTCCTCGTAGGCAACGCGTCTCGGCTATGTTTCCAAGATTTGGGAGAGGCGATTTTGAGCATGCGGTGCATAGCTAGAAAGGAAGAGGGCAGCTCAAAAGATATATTTGTCCATGTCTGAATATTGTGGTTTTCCTTGAGTTTATTACCTTTGTTAGTATTGACTGCGCACATCCTGCATCAAGTGCGTCAATGCTCCTGTTCTCAGCCACCAGCAATCAGTAGTGCAGGCTGATGTAATCATGTCGCCTCCATCGGCCTGCGGGATCGGACGAAGACAGCTTACCACTCTAGACATGTTGGATTACTCTGCCAGGTTCTGGCACCACCATATCCTTGGAATGGACGCTCCACACGGCTGCCACATGGATGATATTAGCGAGTTCCTTGGCGAAAATCGCTTTAGCCACTGGCTGAGTTTGTTGAGAAAAAATTGATGCTTAAATGGGCCGGTAGCGAGAACGACCAAGTAGAGACCTCAACTACCCTATTCTACGCTACTTTTCTTTTTTTAAAAAAAAATCTCGCCCATAATGAAGCTGTGTCAGAAGAGTAAATTGGATCATCACTGAATAAAGTTAGTAGGTTATACGGTTCTCCTTTACAGGCATGCTGCGTCGAAGGTTATAAAGAATCTTTTCAGGCCCTTTTATCTTGGGGAGCTGATGCCAATGTCTTTGGTGGCAAGTTTGACACACCCCTGAGTGCCGCCGTCCACTTCGGGCATCATAAAATAGTTTCCCAACTTCTTTCCAATGGAGTAAAGCCTGCTGCAACGGAACTTCGTCGCTTCGAGCTAACGGCTTTGTATGCTTTATTGAGAGGCAAGAACATCGAAACAGTTAAAGAACTTGTCAAGTGTGGTGCAAGCTCGATAGTCTCCATTCGGACTGCTCTCAGTGTGACAGCAACGCATGGAAAAAACGAGACTATACAATTTCTGTTGGAAATAGGTGCAGACCCATCGGTCGCGAAAAGTGATGGGGACACACCATTCTACAGCCTTACAAGCATGGGCCACCTGGAAATTTGCCAACTATTGTTACAAGCCAAACGAGGACTGACAGACATTATTTCTAACCTCCTACAGCACGGAGCCCTTATCGAAAGTAGGGACAATTTCGGATGCACGCCCCTTCTTACAGCCGTTGTCAAAAATCATATTGAAGTGATTCGAATCCCCTGCATTTTGCAGCAACTCACCTGCAGAGCTTTAAGCTCTTACAACTCCTTGACCAAGCCGTCCTGAATGTAGACATTGTCCACTGGGGCAACGCCTTTGCATGTGGTGGTCAAGGAAGCTTCAATACCTGAGGCAAAGGTTCTGTTGGACAGGTGCATCCAGACAAAATGACGTTGGAAATACACCTCTTCATATTGCGGCCACAGCTGGAAAGCTCCAAATGGTAGGGTTTCTAAGCAAGCGAGGATCATCCATCTGCCGTTGTACCATTATGAAGGAGCTGGAGCTCTGCGACTCGGGAAGTCGTTCATGCACACTGGCTGGCCTGATGACGGGCCTCGAGCGGAGCAGTACGTGCGGCGTGTTCTCAAGATTGCGCAAGGTGGAGCTGCGAATCATACGAAAGGACGGGGTAGAAGCGATACGGGAGGCCGCAATGGAGTTTGAGTTGGTGGAAGCGAGGGGCGTGCTTCGGTTGTATACGTGCGGAACGGGAGGTGCGAGTGGAGGTCGAGGCGCGAGCACAGAGTTGAGGGGCTCTCGCCTACGATACGGTACAAATCGTGGGGGTTGAGGGTGGGCGTCGAGCGTGCATCGATCGATCGGGGATCGCAGATTATTTTTCTGTCCATCGGGTGATGGATTAAGTCACGCGGCAAGACTTTTGGAGGAGTCAAAGGTGGGAGTTCTGTCGCATTCGTCTGTTTCCGGTTCGATCTACCATGGAATCAGGTGCATGCTCTGGAGTTTGGGTCGAAGAGGCTGAAAATCGCTGGATTGGATTTGGGGACGCGGAGGCAACGGCATTGGGGCTATCAAATCACGTGGCAGGATATTGTCCGTCAGACGCCATTCATGCGGTGTGGTGCAAGACCAGAGAGACGGTTGGTTGGTCCAGTTTTCGGGAGCGGTTCCGCAGTGTTGGTGCAGTGGGAGAGGCGGGGACCAGTCCACTTTTTCGAACAAGTGCTAGTTCAGGAGTAGTTTTGGGCTCAAGTTCTTAAGGAAACACCGAGGTGCGGCCTCGCGGCGTTGTCGTTGCAGCGCTCGTCCAAGGCAGCGTCAATATTGATCAGCTTCACTTGAGCCGCAACGGACCATGACTCGGCGACTACCTCATGGTAGCCTCGCAAGAGTCCCCGTTGGGGAATGGCGTGTTCGCATGTGATGCGTCTGGGGACGATCCCCTAGGGCAGCGGGTCCACATGCGTGGTGGGTCGGTCAGCGCAGTGTTCAAACCGGACAGCAGCGCGGGGGCAGGGAAACGGGGGAGGCGAACGGCCCAGCGGCTCCAGATTTGCCCTCTCCTTGTTTGCCGTGGTGCTGCTTTTTGCGACGCCCTCTTTCGTCTTTGGTTCCGAAGGTTGCGACCGTTGGATGCCGTCAGTGATTTTCTCTTCCCTGCGCCACTCCCGCCGCCATGAAGCCACTGCGGCTGAATCCCGCAGCTTAATTGGACGATTAAAGATTTAAGCTTGTCGGCGCACGGACGTTGACGTCACTGGTCGTCGCTTGACCCGCCTTGTTGCGTCGTCCACCATCGCGCACGCTCCAGTATGAAATCACCACACCCACTATTCCTACGGCCATCTCCCGCCCGCCTGGCGCCTGGCCCGCTGCACCCGCCGCAACTCCTGCCTGATCTCCGGACTACATGCCGCATGTCGCTGCTCCGAGCCCACCGTGAGGCGTCCGCTCCGCTCGCTGAGCATGCGGATTTTTGTGGCCCCTGATATCATCGTCTCTCCGCCAAAGGGTCCTGCGGTGTTGAGGGAAGGTGGGCCGCACGCCTTGGGCGAGTTATAAGACTCCCGCCCACTCCCCGCTTGCCAGATGCACCTTCTCCGCTGCACCACTTTTCTCTCCAGACGGTTGCTTCGTCATGGGTTTCTCAGGCTTCACGCACACCGGCTTCCTCGGTGGGAAGATCGGAGGAAAGGCCCTTCAGACAGGCGTCTGTATCACCGCCGCCTCCGGTTTCCTCCTTTTCGGGTAAGCAGCAGCCACCCCGACTCGCTCGCTTTCGAGGGCTGACACTAGCCCTCCAGCTATGATCAAGGCATCATGTCCGGAATCATTTCCGAACCCATGTTCCTGGACGACTTCCCCCAAATGGACAGCAACTTCAAAGACGGTGCTATCCAGGCCTTGGTTGTCGCCATCTATGAAATCGGTTGTCTGCTCGGCTCTTTCCTCATCATCGGCTGCGGCGACAAGCTCGGTCGGAGAAAATCCGTCCTGATCGGCACCATGATTATGCTCGTTGGCACTGTCATCCAAACTGCTTCCGTCACCATGGGCATGTTGATCGTCGGCCGCATTGTAACCGGTGTAGGGAACGGCATGAACACTTCGAGTATCCCCGTCTGGCAGTCCGAAATGGCCCCGCCCAAGATTCGTGGCTTCCTCGTGCTGTTCGAAGGTGCCCTGATCACCGGCGGTATCATGGTCAGCTACTGGTACGTGGCCACTGCTCGGTTGCCATGCAGCCCCGCTGACTCTAGCGCAGGATCAACTACGGCTTCTGGTTCGTCACGCAGTACGGTTCTTTCCAGTGGCGTTTCCCCATCGCTTTCCAGGCTGTCTTCGGTCTCCTGCTCATCCTTGGTGTCCTTGCCTACCCGGAGTCGCCTCGTTGGCTGCTGAAGCACAACAAGGAAGCCGCTGCTCGCGATATCATGGCCCACCTCTACGACAGCACTCCGGATGATGAGAGAATCAACTCCGAGGTCCAGGAGATACAGAAGATCAACGCCATCACCGGTGGCAAGAAGCTCACCGTCAAGGAGTTCTTCAGCAAGGGCCCCGAGATGAACCGCTGGCGTGCCACCATTGCCTTCTGCTCTCAGGCATTCCAGCAGATTGGTGGTCTGAACTTGGTCACTTAGTACGTTCCTCCCATCTGCTACGTTCCAGAGTGCTAACAGCTCTCAGCTACGCTACCACTGTCTTCGAGGACTCCCTCGGGTTCGATGCTGAGCTCTCTCGTTTGATGACCGGCTGCCTGGGTACTGAGTTCTTCATCGCCGCCCTCGTCGCCCTGTTCATCGTCGACCGCCTTGGTCGCCGTCGTCTCATGCTCTGGGGTGCCATCGGCATGGCCATCTCCCTGCTCATTGTCGGCGCTTGCTTGTCGGCCGGCACCAAGCCGCCTGCCTATGTCGCAACCGTCTTCATCTTCGTCTACAACTCGTTCTTCGCCATGGGTTGGCTCGGCGTCACGTGGCTGTAAGTCTTTGCACCTTTCTTACCTTCGCTGTCATCATACTGACTGGAACCGAGATATCCGGCTGAAATCACGCCCATCCGCATCCGTGCCGAGGCCAACGGTCTGTCGACCAGCGCCAACTGGATCTTCAACTATGCCGTCGTCCAGCTCGCCCCCATCATGATCAATAAGATCGCCTGGGAGACGTACTTCGTCTTCATGTGCTTCAACTGGGCCTTCGTCCCCATCGTCTACTTCACCTTCGTCGAGACCAACGGTAAGCACTTATCTCCATCGACTCGGGTCATTGCGACTAATACAATCTAGGCTACCCTCTTGAGAAAATGGACGCTATCTTCGCCGAGGCGTACGAGAAGAACGAGAACCCGGTGTGGACGGAGCGTCGCGTGCGCAAGGGTGAGGTGCTTGACGTCGAGAAGACGATCGAGGACGCCGAGAACATGGCCGAGAACCGCGGCGAGATCCCGCGCCGCAGCCAGGACGGCGAGGCCACCAACTCCGATTCGGACTGGGAGAAGAGTAGGAGCAACCAAAAGGAGATGAACTGAGATGTTTCGTCCTTTGCGCACAAAGATTGGGGCATCTGACCCCAGCCCTTGGCGCTGCTCTCTTTTAACCTCTTGTTAGCAGCGTTTTCGGTTAGCGTCGCTTTTTTTTTTTGTTTCTGTTTTTCATGATACCATGATCGATTGAAGGCTTGGTGGTGGATGCTGTATGAATATCTGATGATACCATGATAGGCTGTACTTTATGAGTGTACAAAAGCAAACTTCGCATGACTATATGGGTACTCTCACGTGGCATCAGCAGCATCTCCGATTTTGTCAGCACTACGGCTTTGGCTTAATACGTGGGAATTGGATGTTGCGGTATAGTCCGGGAAGGCCTTGCGGTGAGCAAAAACATGTGCTGGGCTGTTTCTGGTAAAGGCTGGCCTCAACCGCGGTAAGGATTTCAGCTGAGTATAGCTCCTGCCCGCCATAACTTTCGAAACACGCACATCTAACACAAGACACACATTCACCCCGCATGAAGCGAGTAGCTATAGAGATGTTTTGAGGCTGACATACAGAAACGCGTCGTCATCGGTAAAGTGAGCCGTGGCCATGCAATGGCCTGGAATTAACTGTAGACGAACGAAGATACATAACGACGGAAATCATTGGGTAGATATACAGATTATTTTCCTTCCCCGCATGAGAAACACATCGCGGGGTGGTGCAGTCCGAGACAAAGTTGGCGTTGGGGGGTGGGTCTAAGCTGCGCTCGCCCCGCATGCGGACGGTGGGGTCTGAGCGGAGAGCCGAGAAACCGACGTTGATGGGGGTTTCTCTTTCCATGGGCTTGATCCTTGCAGGCTTCGCACAATCAGGTCCTTGTAGGTGGGCGAATGGTGATTACAGGACGATCACCTGACGTAAGTCGAGAGTCTGCGGCGGTTCTCTGTCTTTCCTAAGAACGTGTTACGTTTCTGCATCGTACGCTTATATCTCGTGAGAATGTTTCACCGCCCTAATCGAAGCCCGGAACCTAGCTTCATGTGAAATGCGGAGAAGCAGGCTTCTTGGCATGCAGGCTGAACGCCGCCACACCCCGAGGTGGTACAACATGAAAGTAAACAAATCCTTATTTGACTTGCCTTGCCAGCTGAGCCCCCGCCGACGCTGCTGTCTGTCAAAATGCCTTCTCAATCTTCCATTCCACTTTCTCCTGCGTTGAGCCTTGACCAGTGCAACAAGCAAGAACTGACGGGTGTTTCACTAGCCGGGAAGAATGTCATCATCACCGGCGGCGCCTCTGGCGTGGGCGCTTCGCTTGCGGAGACATATGCAGAGAAGGGGTATATTCTCCTTTGGTTGCACATGAACCAGCTAAACCGTCTTCGCAGGGCCTACGTCAACATCGTTGACATCAACGAAGAGCTCGGCCTGAAACACGCCGCTTCTCTCCAAGAAAGAGGCTACCAGTGAGCAGCACCTCCTTTCTCGGAAGGAAAAATTACTGCTGACACTCCTCCACCAAAGCGCCCAATTTGTCCTGACAGACCTCACCTCCTGGCCCAGCCAGGTCGCCGCCTTCAAGGCCGCCGTCCGCTTCCACCCGGCGCACGTCCTACACGCCGTCGTCGCCTGCGCCGGTCTGCTCGGCGCCCCCTTCATCACCCCGGACGAAGGCCCCCTCTCGCCTTCCGCCGCCCTCGACGCCATCCCGCCCGCCCCGGACACCAGCGCCCTCGCCGTCAACGCCGTCGCCCTGCACTACACGGCCAAGCTCGCGCAGCTGTACTTCGAGCTGCCTCCCTCCACCAGCGCTGACGGCGCCGAAGATGCCGGTGACAGTGACGCCTACCACAAACACCTCACCATCTTCCTCTCCATGCTAACCTACGTCGACTTCCCGAACTCGGCCGCCTACACGGCGTCCAAGCACGCCGCGCGCGGATTGTTCCGCATCCTGCGCCCGCTGTTCGCGCAGCGCGGCCACCGCGTCAACGCCGTCGCGCCGTGGTTGACGCGCACCCCGATGACGGACGGGTCGAGGGGTGGGAAAGCGGCGCCGGACTTGTGCGGATTGTTTCGTGCCGTGGGGTGCCCCGTGGGGGAGGATACGGGGGTGGTGGTGCGTGCGGTGCGGGTGTTGGAGGAAGGGGGTGTGGTTGGTGAGTTCTTTACTTTCCCCCCTTTCTTTTCTTTTTTTTTTTTTTTTTT
>RHKH01000043.1:2429-37373 GCA_009829795.1 Lasiodiplodia gonubiensis
GTATTTATCGCGCCGAGAATATGCCACGAAAGGGTTCAGGCAACATCTGGCAGAGGGAATGGTGGTCAACGACCGGCAGGACGGCTATTCGAGATTCGGCTATAGGATCGCGGTCATCGCCACAGCAATTGAGGTCGAGTGTGTGATGAGATTCTTGTATAATCTGATTTAAACGGACTACGTGCGCTTGCTTTTCTCTTAGTATTCGTGAGTGTCTTCGGCCTCCGAGCGTTCTTAACAACGGGGTGAAATGCATCGATTGAGGCTCGGCGATGCCGTAAGCCAGAATAATAGCAGTATCCAGCAGAGCACAAGGTTATTCTCGGGATTGTATACACACTAACAGAGAATTCCCCTGGGCAGTGCAACGATGGAATCCAGAAACGGGGCCAGGTTTCAGGTCGCCTTCATGGACAAACCACCGCTTGGATCACCTTCCAAGATACAGGATTCGTCTCGCTGCCACGTCATCCGGCCAGAGTACGAAAAGGGAACCGTTTGTCAGCGGGGCAATATTGGCGGGAACACGGGATCGTTGAGCTGGTCGCAGAATTGTCGTAGGGTTTCAGCAAACCCTTCGAAAATTCAGATCTGGGGGCCGGTTATTTATTCAGCAGTGGGCTTCGGGTCACAGTCACCCCAGTCTCAGGGTAGCGCCACACTGAGGCTCGAACAAAGTCGGGGGGACGAGTACCCGAGGTGTCTGACGAAAACGAACCGGAAACGAGGTTCCACGGCGCGCTTCGTCAACGAAGCATCGTGAAGACGTCGTCGACTTCGGGACACAATAACCCGGCGGTTAAATGCTCCGCCAAGTCGACGCCCACGAACATGGCTGGATGCGGGGGCTCCACAGCCGTCCAGCGCCTCCCCGCACAAATTACCACGAGAGGAGGAAGGAGGCTGCTGGAGATCTTCCGGTATCTACCCAAGGGGACGGCGCGCCGTTGCGGCTGCAGCATGACTTGCAGCCGCCCTGTCGCTCTCCCGAGAAAGCTTGTCTGCGCGAACTACGCGTGCACAGAGGTCCCTGAAGGTAGGTGTCCCTTGCATTTCTGAGTGAGACTTGACGCAAAAGCCATGTAGGGAACGTGAGACGTGAGAAGACGACAAGAAAAGCTCCGATTGGATGACAGTGTACCTAACCTGGGAGTCGACAGGTACGATAAGGAAAGAGGCAGCGATAAGGCATCCAGCCGATTGGAACTCACCCTTGGACAGCGCGTGCGAGGTGGACGGTGTTGGTGTTTGGAAGACACGAAGTAGCCGACGGTGTCGCGTGGCAAGAAGGACGTGTTGCCGGCCGTTCGGCATTCGAGTCAGGCCTAGGCTTGTCTGTGCGCGTCCCTGTGCCCCGGGCTGCGCCCCTGGGGCCCCGTGCTTACGACGATGTCACACATCCGACGGAAGATGAAGAAAAAATTTTCGCTCTGTGGTCGCGCAGACCAGGAAGGCGCGATAGGCGCAGGACTTGGGGTTGGGTTGCAAGAGCGACGAGGGAAGTTGCGATAGGCGGCAGCGCCGGAAGCGAGCAAGTCCACTCTCCCCACGGGGGCGACGCAAGGCTGGAGTTTGTGGAGGTGAATCTTGCAGTAGCCGCGGTGAGATGCCGACATTCGGCCAACCAGGGCCGGAGCCGCTGCTTCGGAGCTCGGAGAGCGTCTTGTTGGGTCGGAGATTGTACGAGAGCGTGGAGGGTGGCATGCTCCCCCATCCTCGCCTCCAGCATTCAGCTCCAGACCCCAGCTGGGGCCCACAAACCCCGGCACTCTCCGCGAAAGAAACAGTGGAGCAAGATCCTCCACCAGATCCCTCTCTCTCCGCCCTTCGTGACACCTGCCATTACGACGCTCGAGTCGGTCACAGGGCTGGCAGAGCCGCACTCGCTCAACGCATCGGCCGCATCTTGGCGCCGCCTTGACTGCTTTCCAATCAGCCATTGACGCCGCTTCCAGACGCCTTCTAGAAGCGGGCGCAGCGTCGGCTGACTGGGCGAGCGGCAAAAGAGTGCTGCAGCCAAGCGGGCGCGCCTGCTCCAGCCTTCGGGGAAACTGTGTCTGGGCGTTGGCGGAGCGGAGGCTTGTGTCGGCAGAACGAACTGCTCTAGGACTAACGCTCCCCCCTAGTGACTCGCCTTCACCTCCAGCGCGTCCGCTCAGGCACCCTCAAGCCAACCACGGCCACCTGCCCCCGGCTCCTCCGACTCGCTGGCGGCCCGACTGTCCTCCAGTATGCGCCGTCCCTTTCCTATCCCAGCCCGCACCGTTGTTTGGCGGCACGGCTCATTGTCGGCTTGCATCCGCAAACAATGCGGCAACTCCCCAGGCGGAGGCCCCAGAACCCACTTCGCGGGCGCGGACAGGCCACTCTTGCGGAGATGTCAGTCGTTCTTTGCCGATGCCCGGTCTAGCCTGGGATCCGTCGCGCTGCCCGACACGCTTCGGACGAAGGAACTTTCCTTCTCACCACCCGTCTCAGCCACCTTGGGGCGCCGTGTCTGCCCGTCAGCTGTTCGTTCGTGATGGAGTGAGATCTCGAACGGCCGTAGATGCTGTCAGCGAGTGCCGAACGGCTCCTCGACCTCGCCAAGCGGGCCGCCGAGCCTCCAAGCAGACGGCCGACCTGTGAGAATCATCGGTTCGCCGATGCTCTAGCAGTCTTGGGCCAAAGAAGCACTGTCCTCCGTTAGAACCGCTTCTGCGAGTCCCCGCATCGTCACAAGGCCCGCATGGGCCCATGCCCTTGCCGCATCTCCTTACGGCCATTGCGGCTTTTGCTGACCTCAATGGCGCCGCCGCGCAATTCAACGCCAAGCGCCTGTGCTCCGACTTCTTCGTCTCCACTCTCACGGGTCGGCATTCATAAAAGCCCACTTCCCCAACCATCTTGACATTTCTGTTCCCCAGTCTTCCTCGCAGATCAATCAGACACACTAACCATGGGTTTCGCTCTCAAGAAGCCGCAAGACGTCCCCGGCGCCGCATGGTACGCTCACTGCTGCCTCTCAACACCATGCCATCACTGACACCTGTTCCAGGCCCGCCATTCTCATCGGCCTGTTCGTGGCCTTCGGTGGTGTCCTCTATGGTTATGACACTGGTACCATCTCTGGTATCCTGGCCATGGACTACTTCAAGAACGAATTCTCGACTGTCTCCCCCCCTGCGATCACTGCCTCGCAGGAGTCCCTGATTGTCTCCATCCTCTCCGCCGGTACCTTCTTCGGTGCCCTCACTGCTGCTCCCGTGGCGGATTTCCTCGGTCGTCGCTATGGTCTCATGTTCTCCGCCATGGTTGTCTTCAACCTGGGTGTCATCCTCCAGACTGCCGCCACTGCTCAGCCCATGTTCATTGCCGGCCGTTTCTTCGCCGGTTTCGGTGTCGGTCTCATCTCTGCCATGAGTGAGTTTGCTCCGCTTGATCCCCCCTTTGCAGCATGCTCACATACCCCGCAGTCCCCATGTACCAGTCCGAGACGTCGCCTAAGTGGATCCGTGGTACCATTGTTGGCGCTTACCAGCTCGCCATCACCATTGGTCTCTTCCTTGCTGCCATCGTCAACAACTCTACCAAGCACCGCAACGACACTGGCTCCTACCGCATCCCCATCGCTATCCAATTCGCCTGGGCTCTGATTCTCGTCATTGGGTAGGTCTGAACACTTGCAATAGCCCAGCATCGCGCTAACATACACTAGTCTCATCTTCCTTCCTGAGACCCCTCGCTTTCTTGTCAAGCAGGACAAGCACGAGCTTGCCACCACTTCGCTCGCCAAGCTGCGCCGCCTTCCTGCGGACCACCCTGCCGTTGTCGAGGAGCTTGCTGAGATCGTCGCCAACCACCACTACGAAATGAGCATTGGCACTGCCAGCTACGCTGAGTGCTTCAAGGGCACTGTCGGCAAGCGTCTCATGACTGGTTGCTTCCTCCAGGCTCTGCAGCAGCTTACCGGTGTCAACTTCATCGTAAGCGCCTCGCTAGAATCATATACAAGTCCCATGGCTGACCCCCACTTTAGTTCTACTACGGTACCCAGTACTTCCAGAACGCCGGTTTCCAGAACCCCTTCATCATCTCCGTCATCACCAACTCGGTCAACGTCGTCTCCACATTCCCCGGTCTGTACCTCGTTGAGAAGATGGGTCGTCGCAACCTGCTGCTTATGGGCGCCATCGGCATGTGCGTGTGCCAGTACATCGTGGCCATCACCGGCACCGTGGCCGGCACGACGGACATGCCCGCGCAGCGCGCCGCCATCGCCTTCGTGTGCATCTACATCTTCTTCTTCGCGTCGTCGTGGGGTCCGGTCGCATGGGTCGTGACGGGCGAGCTGTTCCCGCTCAAGGTGCGCGCCAAGTGCCTGTCGATGACGACGGCGTCCAACTGGCTGCTCAACTGGGCCATCGCGTACGCGACGCCGTACATGGTCGACGAGGAGCACGCCAACCTGCAGAGCAAGGTCTTCTTCGTCTGGGGCAGCTTCTGCTTCGTCTGCATCGCCTTCGTCTGGTTCTTCATCTACGAGACCAAGGGCCTGTCGCTCGAGCAGGTCGACGAGCTCTACTCGACCATCAGCAAGGCCTGGCAGAGCCAGGGCTTCCGCCCCCAGATCTCCTTCCAGGACGTCGACGACGTCTCGGCCGGCAAGAAGATGTCGCTGTCCGAGGCCGCTGAGCTGGCCGCCAGCAAGAGGACCGTCGCCAATGTGGAGAAGGCTTAAATAGAGTTAGAGTCGTCTTGATGTTTTACAGCAAGCGACTCGATTCTCCCCGATCCTCCCTGGCCTTTAGATAATGCTGGCTCGGGTGCGGGTACGAGTTGACTCTTGCTTCGTGGATATGGAGTTGAATACGTGCTTCTCCTTTTTCCTTTTTCCCTTAGTTGATATCATTTTTAATGAGACGACGTAGATCGTTCACGAGATATGCTGTTACGGAAGCTTAGTATATAGCGAAACCAAAAGCTCAAAAATATCAGTACATTATACCCCTTGACAACTCAAAGTTCCATTCTCACCCACATGTTCTATGCTGCCTTCATGCGATCATTCTCTTGAAGTTCCTCGCGTTTTGTTTGTGCTCAAAATTTGTAGCCGCTGACGTTAGAAAAACAAAGGCTTGATCAATAGTCTCTCTCTTCAAGGCATCGACGAACCTTAGAGGCATAGTACCCAGTCAACGGATTTAGAATAATCGGGGAATCTGATGGGACTTTCATCATGACCAGACCTCACCGATCAAATGAACGCATTTCAAGAATAGGCTTGCGGTTAGACCAATACTCCGTTGGGATAGTAGACAATTCCTGTCCGCTTACTCGATCCATTCACTCTCCTTGTTCTTCTACTTGGATTCCACATGGAGATAGCTACAAGGTTCGTCGCATGTGCTCCCGCGTCGAAATTCCACGAAGCGCCCAAATTTAGAAGTATCTTTGTGTACTCTGAACCTATGGAATTCAGTATTACCAAGAAGATGATTATTAAATTTATTTGAAGAGTTGTCTTTAATCCGAGATTAGCAACAGCAGAAAAAAAAAAAGTAGTAACAGATCAATCGTGAAGAGGAGAGACAAAGCGCTTGAAGCAGGATGATTAAGTGGAACAGAGCGAGTACTCAAAGCAGTGCAGCGTTTAGCAGAAAAATTATACCTACGCTATAAGACAATCTCGTGGCCTCAGTGACAGGATACTTGGCTACCATTCAAGTCTGGAGTTTGAACAGCAAGATTTCATTGGAGTTACGAAATTATGGCCTACATGGTAAGCAGTAACCGCACCCGTGAGGCGCGGAACGCTGCGAACCATAGTATAAGATCCTTAATGCCCCCAAACCAAAAATCCACACCTCATCACTCAGCACCAAGGCGCTGGCTCTGAGTCAGAGCCCGGGGCGTCAACCTGGAGACGCCGAAGTCAATTTTTGGCAAACCCCGCTTTTCAAAAGACTCAATAGCCCGCAGCGAAAACAGTCTGGACGAGGATGTCGAGTTAAATGTCAGACCTCAGTGCTTTACTTTATTGTCGCCGAGCTTAATTGCCGTACTCATTGCTTTTTCTTCAACACCAAGGAATATACCTTGTATATCTCACCGCCAAAACGTCATCCATCCATTATCCTTTATGACATGAGACCAGGCAATTGGTGTGTATATGTTCAGGTAGTTTCACAGCTACGTTCTGCTCTTCAGCAGTTTACAAATTCAATCACTTTTCATTGTTCAACGGTTAATTGTTTTACACACACGCCCGGACCGTATCCTCAACTACTTTTGTATTGTTTTGCTTTTTGTATAGTTTTTTTTAAAAAAAAAAATTACCTTAGGTATAATTACTCTACATTCGAGACTCCTACTATTCTTTCATTACTATTCCGGCTTCACACTATGACAAGCATGCGAGGCCTAAGTATAAGAGCTAGGTCATCAATTACAGCCTTCTCGCGAGGAAAGATGGGAAGCGGACGATGACTACCTAAGAGGCGAAGGACAGTCAAATCGCCAGCTTAGCGGCAGGGGAAAAGATGGCAGTTATAGCAGTGACAGTAATGATAATAATGATGATTATATAGAGTGTAAAGAGGACAGCAAACATAGTAGTAGTAATACCCCTCTGTATTAGTAGCTTGCATTTGCGGGGTTGTGGTTTTACATTAGCTGAGCTGATGTGAGAGTCAGTTTCTGAGAGTGATTATATGGTTATGCTAAAACCTCCAGTAACTCAATTAAAGCGAAGAGCACATTGGTCATGGAGAATGGTAGTAGTGTTCAAAAAAGCCAGCTGGTTTGTTTGTTGGTATTTACACACATTTGTAGTGGAAAGTGTTACGAGAAAACGCCGCCATCCCTCCCTCCCTACACTTGAACAAAAAGTAATACAGGACGCCGCCCACTAATTCGAAAGCTTCGAAGATAGGTATTTCTGGGGGTGTGGTTAGTAGTAGTAGAAAAGAAAATTCGTCGTCGATGCCAAATATCCCGCCAGGTAAGTTATACAGTTATAGAGACGCCGGTATATAAGAGTTCATCAGGAAACGCCGATATCCCAACGCCTCGCATTCGTTTTTAAGTCATTCAGTCATCATCCTCTTCCTCTTCCTCTTCGAGATCGCCCTCCTCCCAGAGGTCGGCGACTTCCTCCTGGTCAAGCGGGGCGCCGAGGCCGACGGCCAACTGCACGTCCTGGCCGTTCTCGTTCTTGGCCGTGACGTAGGTCCAGCGCCAGCGCGGCATGCTGGCACGGCGGTCCATGGGACTGGTCGGCGAACCGGCCGTGTCCTGGACAACCTTGATGCGGCACTCGCGGATCTCGGCGCCCAGGACGTCCGTCTTGGTGCACGTGGGCTCCTCGAATGCCGAGTCGCGGCGGCGGAAGCCGCCCATCTTGGCGCGCATGGCGTCGCCGTCAACGTCGCCGTTCTCGTCCTCCTGCGGCTCGTTGGCCGCCTGCTGCTCCGAGAAGCTGGTGCGGCGCACGCTGACCAGGCCGTTGCCGGCGTCGGCCGTGGCGGCGTGGGCGTAGCTCGCGTTGGTCACCTCGCGGACGGCGGAGACCCAGTACAGCGGGCTGTGCGCGTTGGCGGCGCGGAGCAGCCAGGCGCTGGCCTCGGGGGCCTTGACGCTCTTCTCGAAGGCGCCGAAGGGGTCCTTGAGGGCCCGCACGGAAGCCTTGTCGGCGGAGATGCTGCAGAAACGCGTGTGGGCACGCTTCGGCTTCTTGATGAGAAGCTCGCCGCCCAGAGAGCGGGTGAAGTTGCCAGTGGCGGGCGAGATGGAGGCGACGTCCTTGTAGTAGGCCGTCATGCGAGTGTCATCATAATCCTTGGTGCTGAGAGCCTCGGTGCGGAGGGTGGTGGTGGTCGGGTGACGAAGGTCGGTGAGGAGGTCGCCGACAGTGAAAGTGTGGGTGGGCTGGATAGAAGCAGAAGTCAGCAATTGGTCGGGCGGGGTAAGACAGGGTAGGTAAGCTTACGTAGGGACGGGGCAGAAGTGCACAGTGGGGGGCGGTGGCCTGCTGGTGGGCGGGCGCCGCGGAAGCCATGACACTCATCTTGTCGGTTGGTGGGGTTGGTTAAGGAAGAAAAAAGGTGGTTGATGGTGGACTTTTGTCCGGTTGGTGGTGGTTGTGGAGTTGGTTGGAGGTGTTGTTATAGGACGCTGGGTCGATTCCTAAGGTGAAGGAACCGAATGAAGATGTTGTTTGTTTGGATCAATTGCTGGATCACACGATGCGATGATGAAAGAAAGAGGAACAGGAGGGGCAAGCTGGCGGGAGGCAGCTATATACCCGTCGGATTGGCGAACAGGGCCGACTCTCGAGAGGGGTAGGTACGAAGCTCTCAGCTGTGATGCACATTCCGCGTTGGGCCGCGCGATTAAGCGCACCCCTTCCCAGATCATGCCTGGATCAGGACACATAGGTAGGGGACCGGTGGGAGTGGCGTGGCGTGGCACGTCGCGCGGCGTCTCGCAAAATGCGGGGAAAGCTGCTCGCTCCAGACAAAGAAGGGAACGCGGGAATCCCCTTGGGGCACGGCACGGGGACGCGCCCGGCCCAATTGCTTTGACGCAAACGGCAGCTGTCGCGTGACGCAATACGGAGCACGCAAGGGATTGGCTACGTCGTGGCAGCAGCTGTGGGATGACGAATGGAGACGGGTGGTGAGCTTGTGGTGTGATGCGCGGCAGCCAATGACAGCGCGGGCCGGGTCGAGATCGGCCTGCGGGGGTGGGGCCACCCACAACCGTCAGGAGATCGCGAGACGACTGCGCTCCGACCGCTGCTGTGCCAACCCGAGCCTCAATCAACACAATTGCCTCACCTTGGCCACGAGACCAAATACCGCTCGAGCCTCAGCGTGATGTCTTGCACCCGAGATGAGTCAAAGCCGAGCCGCTCGCCGCGAGGAGCAAGCCAGCCGCAGTCAAGAGCTTGGAAGACGCCAACACCATTGACCCACGAGAGAGCAATTTACGCTCGAGCACGTCGACCTTTGGGGAGAAGGTGGGTCTGGTGCTCATCGTTCGCTGACGTGGAACCGCAGTCCGATTTCGCAGTGGAGTCCCTACTTGCAGCTAGCAACACCTACAATACGGAACAATCGCCGACGAACACTCCCTATAACGAAAACGAGACAGCCGAGTGCGGAAGCTGCGATGTGATGCATCTGCAAGCTTGCATTGCTGCAAATGCGAGTGCGGAATTTATGCAAGTCGTCTCGAGGTCTCTGTGTCTGCTGCGACCGGTCATTCGTCAACTTCGACACGACTGTTAGTGGTGGGGCACTATACGGCGACAATCTTAGTAACGAGTACCCCTCTGCGCCCTTTTCACCTCCGACCGCCATGAGTAGCACCCGTTCCTCATCGCCCGCTCTTTGACTGCTGCGTCACGAAAACTCGCTGCCAACCGCTCGCTACTACACATCGCCGCACACATCAGGACCAGCTACCATATCGTATTTGCTCGAAGCCTTGCAGGCTAAAATACTGTAGTACGGGGAAGGCTACTTTTGAAATATACAATTGGCGCGATGCAGGCTATGCGAACTGAATACCTGTGTTACGGCAGAAATGGCCAAGCTGACGATGCGAAAGATGCTGTTCTACCGAACCTCGGCCGTTGGTCACCAAATTTTGCCATTGATATCAGCGCCAGCAGATCACCAATTGAGGTCAGCCCTTATGATTCGTCTGGTACGTGTTGCTATGAACCTTTGATATATATTTTTCGCTCATGCCATGGGTAGCTGAAGCTATCATCCGGATGTAAATGTATAATTAATAATGATACATTTACGTCCGGACAATAGCTTCAGTTACCCAAAGCATGAAACCATCTATCAACCCTTTCCATCGCTTCCTCGTCACTCTTCATGTCATCATCGTCAGTGTACTCCTCGTCGTCGTACTCGTCGTCGCTGTCACCGCTATCACTGCCATTCTTTTCTCTGTCCTTGAGCTGGCGGTCTTCCAAGGCCGCCCTGCACTCCAATGTCGCACACCTTGTACCCGTAACTTCAGTATCTTCGAAGGTATGCCTAAGCATCTTCTCCGGAATTCCCGTGCCTGTCACTAACTTCCAAATGGAGCCTAGAAGGGCCCGGTTGAGATACTCCCCAGGCGAAGCCCAGAACTCTTTTTCTAGGAGACAGTCCATCGTTTCCTCCCATCCCCTGTAATTCTTCGCCTTCGCTTGCATAACAGCCATGACTATGTGGTGGAAGAAGCATCTCCTTGATGGCCTGATCTCACACTGCGACGGAAACTCGAGCTTCTTTCCATCTAGATCATCCCAGAACACGCTGCGGATTCGATCCCCCACCCATTGAGCCGCGGCCACTACCCGCTTCCCACCTTTATTCGCGAGAAGGTCGTGGTTGATGACTTGGATCTTGTACTCGGGCCTCTCGTGTTCGTTGTATCCTGAAGCCGGAACAATGACGAAATATCCCATGTCAAAGCTGCGTTCTAGCGACTTGTGCATAACAAAGCCGTTGCGTGCTGACATGATGAAGTCGTCTGCATTTCCAACCCCGAAAAGCGGCTTTACGTACTCATTACGTTTCGCACGAGGCACAATATGCACCCCGACGGCATCCCCACCATCGAACCATTCTTGAAGGATAGGGCACCAGAACACTACTAATGCTTTTTCCCCTTTCCTGTGTTCCTCTGGGTTGAATTCGAGTGTCCTGCGGGTTCCAGTATAGCGATTGCTTAGGAACCGCCTCCAGCTGATAGTTCTGCCGTCAGCCCGCATGGTAAGGCCGCTTCTTTTGGTTTTCTCGACGAAAGGGTCCGCAAACACTAGTCTCACAAGGTCCTCTAGCCGTGGCGGCCGAGAGCTGCCTGGCCTTGCTAGGCCTCTCTCGTTGAGTTCCTCCACCAACAGCTTCTTATTCTCCCGAAGGCGGAGCTCTTCATCATTATACTCCCGCCGTTTCTTGACCACTTTGCACCACTCCTCGTCAAACTCTTTACGCGAGATCACCCGCTCCCGGAAATTTTCTTCTCCCTCCTCCAGGAAGATCGTGTGCCGGGTGTCTAGCTCGACACACTGTTTGATTCTATTGGCGATGATACCGGACGCATCTCCTTGAGCGTAGAGGATGTTGGCCTCCTGGATGAGTTCCGCAGAGGTCTCTCTGCTGGTACTGACACGCTCGGCCAAGACACGCATCTTCGGGGCGCCGAGATCTTCCATAGTTGGTGCGAGTTGCAGTAGTCGTGTGTAGGTACGTACGTGTTCGAGCGTTGAACCTTCGTTTGAGGAAAGAGGGAGACTGTCTGCTTTTATGCGATATTGTGTGGCTTAGACTTTTGACGGTTAAAAGTTAGCGCCTACTTACAACTCTGGCGCCCGCCCATCCACATGTTGACGCCCCCCATAAAATTTCACTTTTATCCGTTTTTCTCGCCACCAAAATTACGAAGATACTATGGTACCTAAGAGAATTACCACTCGCAAGTATTAATATCACCACCCGGTAGTATAACGAGGAACTTCTAACCAGCTACAAGCCACCCTCTAATAACTATCACCAACCACTAGCAATCGTCACCCTTCACTAGCGACCGTTACCAGAGACGTCACCAGCGATCGTCAACAAAGACTGTTACTCGCGCAAGCTAGTAGCTTCAGCTACCTTCGTAAGTCGGGTGCCCTTGCTCGCAAAGATAATTGCGGAGGGTCATTTCTTTTGGCACCTACGTGCCAACAAGCCGACGCTCACAGCTTCGCAACTACCTCAAGATGCCCCGATAATTTGCGGTGTTCAAGTATC
Source organism: Lasiodiplodia gonubiensis (assembly GCA_009829795.1). Lineage (NCBI taxonomy): Eukaryota > Fungi > Ascomycota > Dothideomycetes > Botryosphaeriales > Botryosphaeriaceae > Lasiodiplodia > Lasiodiplodia gonubiensis. The sequence goes on from RHKH01000043.1 coordinate 14,213, forward strand.
CAAGAGCACTCGTCGGGCTCGAGATTAGAAATACAGCTTACCAATCCAACGATGACAACGATTATGGCGCCATCCTTATACCCCACCACCCTCCCCCCGCTTCTGCGAGCGCGAACCACCAACTTTACTTGACAGCAATTGAGCATTCACGACAATGTCTGCGGATCAGATCGGTCTCCTCAGCGACCCAGCTCTCCAGCAAAACTGGACCAAGACAAGCTGCGGCTCGGAAATTTTCAGCTACCTGCGTGCTGACACGCCGCCCTCAAAAGAACATCCCCTCCTCATCCTCCTTCACGGCTACCCACAGACGAGCTACATCTGGCGTCACCTCATCCCGCTCCTCCCGCCTTCGTACCCTCTCTTCATCCCCGATCTCCCCGGCTACGGCCGCTCCTCACCCTCCCTCACCACCCACGACAAACTCACCATCGGCCTCGCCATCCTCGAAGCCCTGCGCACCATTCTCGATGACTCCCGCCCTTCATCCACCCCTTCCACCTCCTCCCCAATTCCCGTCATCCTCATCGGCCACGACCGCGGCGCCCGCATCGCGCACCGCCTCGCCCTAACATTCTCACACCCCACCGCCTACAGCCCCATTAACCCCAACCCCCTCGACTCCTTCACCCTCCACGGCATCGCCCTGCTCGACATCGCCCCGGAGCTCGCGCAGTGGGCGACCTTCGCCTCGCCCGCCGCCTCGGCGTCGTCATTCCACTGGCCCTTCCTCGCCAACGCTGAGCTAGCCACGGCCATGATCGAGGCGTACGGCGCGCGCCGCTGGTGCGCGATGCTGCTGGCGCGCTGGAGCGGTAGCAGCGACGGGCGCGACTTTGAGGCGGGCGGCAGTCCTCGTATCGCCCGCTTCAAGGACGGCGGCGCGATCGAGGCCTACTGTGCCGCGTTCGAGCGGCCCGGCGTGGTGAGGGCGACGTGCGAGGACTATGCCGCTAGCGTCCACATCGAGAGGGATGTCCAGGAGAGTGATGAGAGGGAGGGGAGGAAGGTTGTGCTGGCCGGCGGCGCTGAGAGGAGGAGGGGCGTGCTGGTGGTTTATTCGGAGGACTACATGGGGCAGAAGGGGGCGAGGGATATACCGGGGATTTGGAGGCGGTATGTGGATGAGGGGACGAAGTTGGTGGGAAGGGGTATTGGGGACGGAACAGGGCACTTTGTGCCGGAGGAGGCCCCAGAAGAGGTCGCGGAAGCGTTGGTGGAGTGGTTAGAGGGGAGAGCTTAGGGATTTGACGGAGTACGAGTCTTCGTATCATCGCGAACCATGGTACGCTTCTTCTCTTCACTTCTGACTCACGAGCCGGGAAAAACGAGCAAAGCAGTCTGTATATCATCTTGGAGTAAGACTCATTCTTTAAAGAATCTGAGCGGGTTAAAGTCTCGTTGAAATCAAACACCATTCTTTTCACAATCCTGCCTCCCACTAAGCCAACTTTGCACTCTCCCCAAACGAAAAACCACTCGACAACCAACCTCCACCAGCCCGTCTTCAGCTCCGAACATCATGTCCACCGCCCAAAAACCGGGCCAAGCCACCAACAGCAGCAGCAGCGGCTTCCGCCTCATCACGATCCCCTTCGCCGATGTCGCCGCCACGATCCCCACCCGGCCCTCCAACACGCCCGCCTCCCGCGCCGGCGCCGGCAACAACCTGCACGCCGACACGACCCTCTGCTGCACCGCATCCTTCAACACGCACCACCACTCGCCCGCCGAGCTCGCCGCCGCGCTTCCGCTCACCACCACCATCATCCGCCTCCTCCCATCCCCACTTTTCTCCTCCGAAGACCCATGCCGACCACCACCATACCGATATCGCCATCAACACCACAACCACCGCCGACATAGACGACCCCGCTTTCGCCTTCTCCACCTGGCTCGCCCCGCTCATCGCGCCCAGCCAGGGGGGCATCAACCCGCGCGATGATCGCTGCTGCTGCAGCGTCGTGCGCCTGCCGCGCGCCTTCGTCGCCGACGTGCTGCTGCCCGCGCACAGCCGGTGGCTGCGCACGAGCCGGCTGCCGGACGCGCTGGTCGAGACGCTGCTGGACGACTGGCCGGGCGTGCGCGCCGAGGTGGAGGGGGCGGTGCGGCGGGCTTCGTCACCGTCACCATCTTCTTCTTCTGCTGCCGTCGCCGGAGGAGTGAGGGGAGTGGGAGGAGGAGAAGGAGGAGGAGGAGCGTTCGTGCGGCTGGATGCGTGCAGTACCAAGGACAGCGCGCTGCACGATGCGAAGGCGCTGGTGAGGAGCGTGCGCGAGGTGGTGAGGGCGCTGGCCGGCAGCATGCGTGCGGCCGGGGCGTTGGGGAGGTGGCTGGAGGCGGCGGCGGCGCCGGCTGGTGGTGGTGGTGTGGGCGGGACGGCGGCCGCGGCGGTTGCGTTGTGCGTCGTGCCGTGGGATGCGCGGATGGACGCGGGGAACGAGTTCAGGGTGTTTGTGCCGCCGCCGGCGGTGCGGGTGGGGAGGGAGGCGGGGGGAGAATCCGACGATGGGGAGTTGAGGATCTCGGCAATCTCGCAGTACAGGTGGTGTGAGCCGTTGAGGCTACAGGAGGGACTGGGGATGGATGTTGTGGGGATGGTGGAGGAAGGGGCGGATAGGCTACTGAGAAAGATCTTGGAGGTGGCTGGATGGCTTGAGTGGAGGGATAAGGAGGGGAATGGGATGTTGGAGGTTTTGAAGGAGAGGGGATTCGTGTTTGATGTTGCAGTGATGCGGCAGAATAACGGAGGCCATGCAGTGCAGCTCGTAGAGCTGAACCCTTTTGGAGCGACGACAGGATGTGGAAGTGTGTTGTTTCACTGGATCAAAGATGCACGGGTATTATACGGATTGGATAGGCGGGAATTTAGGGTTGCCTTGGATAGACAGTGATTTGCGAAGTGGTTTTCCCATCACTGAGTGTTTTACGAGTCTTTTTACTGTTTACGATCAAAAGAAGGTAGCACAAAGGTTTTGAGAGCGAAAGAGTGTATTAATCCGCTCTACACCCCCGACTTTGCTTTCAAGTCTCCTTGTTCCTGGAGCAACCACGCGTTGCCCTCCTTTGAGGGCAACTAAGCTTTGATGCGGCTGAATCCTAACCAAGAATTCCCCTAAAGAGTACTCTTTGAGCACTCACCAACACACATGTGCACATGCACACAATCTCCCTTCACCGGAGTAGCCATGGGGCCACAAGGCTTCTTCGCGGTTTTGATTTGCTTCTCCTGCATGGTCTTTAGTAACACCAAAAAAAAAAGAGACATTGCTAACGCCTTACCCATAGCTTGCGTCCAACGCGGTAGATAATCACTCCGATGACATATAGAACGAATGCATCCACCAGAGCGTCCAGAAGAGTTCGGTTTCCCATGATGAGCTTAGGAGCGATGCGAGTACTGTAACGTCTTGTATATTTGGTGCTGATGTTGAGTGGTGAATGAAAACAATCGGAGAAGGCTGCTGAAAGAAAATGCAGTACTTCTGCTGACTTAAATACCCTGGAAACCCATTCTTGCTCTGATGTATTCGGTAGCACTCTCGTCCTCGTCATTGGCTTTCTGCTGATTCGGAAGACAGCTCAACTGAAACTGTTGAAGAAGACATGGCTATAGAAGTCAAGTAACTGAGCACTAGAGTCAGTGTTCCGGCTCATATGCGTGATCAGATGGAGGCCTACTCGATCTGTTGAGCTTTTGCAGAACCCACCTTGATGTGGTTTTCCAAAAGGTCGGAATTTATCCTGATAGTCATTTCTTTGATTTTAAAAGTTAATTCGCCTTCAGCAGTTTCTAAGTACAAATTCGTAAGGTTTGGAGCATTAAGTAATCGAGCCTCCACGTGACCTTCAGATCCCAAGTCTTCTATGGAGGACAAGAGACAATCTGGATTGCGAAAAGAGATTGAGAAAAGAGCGGAGACACCGGCGAGACCCGTATCCACTCCGCCTACCGATGTGTAACCACGTGTACATAGATGATTCGTGACAGTGACAGCGATCGCGCGGGCGGCTAAAACAGACTGCAATGCTCATTCGTTTCTTGATATGCAGCCATCCAGATGCACGTCCTTGCATGTCAGAACCAAAACTCGTGTTCTACATATGAACCCTTGATCCGCGTGTGATGCTGAGTGGCGGATTCCGTATAATCGAATCAAGTCGTAGACAGTGAATCGTGGCGCTTTGCTAGGCTTGCCTGGAACCGAGCGCAGAAACAACATGCTTGCTTGCATTTCTTACCATGATTCGGCACGCGAAGCGGCTAAGTACGTGTTGGTGCACTCACTTCATTCGGGCAGTGATATCCAAACGTTATGATTATTTACTTAAATATAGTATCAACAGATTGAGACCGTGAACCTGTTAGCTTCGAGAGTCACTGGGAGCGAAGGTGGAAGAGACGTAATTAATTACATAGAGGTCGGGACCAATCGTTGTTGCTACCTGCCTTTGCAGACCTATCTACTCCGAAACCGAGAAACTAGCCGAGGTGAGATGAATGAAGACCGAACGAACCGAAGAGCCTATACCGAACCGCGGAAGAAAACATATAGTGAACTTGTGCCAGACTTCGCCTATTGGAGCCTTCGCACTGAAAAGATACGCTCGAGTGGAGCGAAGAGAGAATAGAAAAGAAAAAGAAGTAAGAAAAACACGCCATTCTTTCGCCAGTCCGCTTAGTTCGCTCAAAAGCCGCCATATTGATGAATACCGGTTTGAGGGGTATGTAACGCCATTCTTGATGCCCGCGTTCCGTTTGTCTGCTTTCCAATCCTGTTTGCACCCCGGGGGTTCCGTGAATGTGCCGTATGTAAAGCCCGTCCCATTTATCCGTTCAAACTCCGTCAGATCCGGTCAAGGTACCCGTTGCCGCTATTCGTGTATGTGCCCATCGCTCTTCGTCAATACATTCTCTCACATCTGCATCTTTAGCCCGAGACCATCGACTTTCTTAAAAGTAAAGCTTCATCGCGCTGAGAACCCTTCTCCTGCACACTGGGCACGTGTCCACCCTTCGTGCGCAGCTCAGGCACGCAACGACGTGTCCGCAATCGTAGAAGGCCGCTTCCGCACCATCCTCCCAGCAGATGCGGCAAAGACGTTCAATTTCTTGCGCGTTCTTCCAGTGCGTGACGCCCTCACCAAACTTCTTGCCTGCCTTCCAGCCGCCGAAGTATGAGTTTCCGGTCTCAGCCTCGATGAAGCTTCCACGGCCTTCTGGTAGATTTGCTGCCCATTCGCCCTCGTAAACATCGCCGTTGGGGTACGTTAGACGCCCGTTGCCATGGCGCTGACCAAGGCGGTAGGAGCCGACATACTCGCCTCCATCGAAGTAGAGGTGACGTCCGGCTCCGTGTGGGCGCCCGCGAACCAGCATTCCCATATAATGCTCTGAGCTGAAGTAATCCATGGTAAAGTGGCCTGTCAGCGGAGCAGTAGGTGTGGCGAAGCGGGCAGCAGTTGCATGCACGATATAATCCCCGGGGTCCGAGAATAGGGCACGACTTGCTAACTCAGCACGTTGTTCAGTGCTGAGACGTATCTGTGCGATAAGGATAGCCGTGCTGTGAATACCGGCCTGGTTGAAGGTCATACCACCACGCTGGAGCTTGGTAGCAACTGTAGGCGCTTCTTCCTCGTAGATGTCAAATGGAATGTCGTGTGGCCATCCCAGAGCGTCGAGAATCGTCTGGTCAATTCGATCACCCTTCTTGGCAACGACCGACTTATGAGCCTTCAACGCCTGAGACTCTGGCTTGAACTCCTTCAAGAAGAAATAGATCTCGTCGTGGGAAACAGTGGGATTGTGGATGATTGGGGGAGGAACTGCGAAATCGAATGGAGGGATATTGGGGTTTGTTATCACAACCACGTTGTCGATGGATTGAAGAGGCGGGGTGACAAAATCTGCGGGTACTGGTGGAGGAGGTGGGGGAGGCATGACGTGTACGGCCTCATTGTTGTTCGCCATTTCGGTATCGCTGCTGTCGGCTACTGAGGGTTGAGGTGGCCGAGGAAGCGTAAATGCTGGATCACTAGTTACATCCACGGGGTGTTGGCGAGCAGCCTGAGCAGCAAGACCTTCGGTAATCACGAGGTCCATCTGCTCATCCGTCGGATTGCCACTATCATCCGCATCATTCATGGAAGCATCTTCATTGGAACCCGCCGTTGTGTTTCTTGAACTGCCAGGCCCGGAAACTTCGTTCGCCGAGGAGATTGGCTTTGGTAGTTCGGGTAGATCCGCGAAGTCCACCACGTGTACCCACATCCTGCGTTCTGCCCGATGCTCTGCCGCAGTCTTGAGTGTCCAAGTCGGCTCATAATCTGCATCATCACGGGAGTCCTCGATCGAGCTGCTGCTGCGCATAGTCGGTCGATGTGACGTGCCATTTGTGTGGTCGAGAAACCAAAACTTCACTTGACGAGGGTCCTTGGCGTGGAAGTGGTGTGCTAGAGCCTTCTTGACCTCCCTTGCAGATGCCGATGCAGGGAGCTTGACATGTGTGCGGTAGGGAGAGTTCTCCCATTTGGGGTCGCATGGATCCATGACCCCAGGTCCTTCGTGCTGGGTAAAAGCAGTAGAGTCAAAGACTTCGTAGTCCAAAGTCTCTTCCGTCGTCTCAAAAATTGTCTGCTTGCGGCCACAAAGGGTGCGGTTCTTCAACCATTGAGGTACCTCCCATTTCGGCTCATCTTTGCTGAATTGCTTGGGAACAACGTCTTGACGGACGTACATGACAATATAGGCCACAGCCGACTTTTCCGAGCCACCGCCTTCATGCGCCTCGATTGCTTGCTTTCTAGTCAAACAAACCACGCGGTTCTCTTCCTTGCCGTCGTAATACGCGTACCATTTGCTTCCAGGACCTCTCGGCCGAAGGACTGAATAGTATGATCCGGACTGAAGGCTGTCTTTGTGGACGATGAAGCCATAGAGGATATAGGCTGTCTTGTTGATGGTAACTTTCTCCAACAACTTCACCTTATCTGCCAGCTTTCGCATTGACCGACGTTCCCGGTTGAATTCTTGTCGTTCCAACTCCACATGCAGAATCTTTGGAAGTGGAGCGCCCGGTTGGACCAGGTTGATCGACTTGTCGATTGCAGCCTGCATGTCTGGGCAATCTGTGACCGGTGCGCGGTACGTCGGGATATTCATCACGCGATCTCTTTCTGGTCCGAATAGGTCCCTGAATCTGTCTTTGCAAGGGGTATCGGCCAATTCGAACTCAATCTTTGCTCGCAAGAGCTCCCAAATCTCAATGACGTCCAACTTGCCTAGACATGAATCGGTCCCGTACCATTCCAGCGCGTCTGCAATATCGTCCAAATCTACTGGACCGCATCCAGGGAGAACTTCAGTCCGTAACTTGTAGATCGTCCTCTGAAGAGCAGACAGAAGCGGCTTTGGCCTGGCTCTGGCATCTTGGATAGGATCGGTCAGTTTGAGCTCGTAGAGGAATTGCCGGAAGGGCTTGAGCAGCATCCAGGACGAGATTGCGGCAATCAGGCTTCCGCCATGCGACTCGTACTCTGAATCTGCCAGCCCTTGTAGACCCGTCATTGCAAAGCTGTCCCATCTGTTGTCCCGGTTGTGATGCTCCCACAGACATTCAGTTGGATCATTGATGATCCGAACGTGAGCACTGATCGCCAGCTTGTCATTTCGAAGCAACGGCTGGCGCTGGCCCCGCTGTCGATAGTGGATTTCAAAGTGCGGGCCAGCAAAGCGAGTCCAGCCCCAATCTGGAGAATCTGGACAGAACCTGTGCGAGCATTGTCGGAAGTGGTTCGTTCGCGGCTCGGCAGGATTGTAGAGGACAACAGAGACTTGTGCGGCAACGCTTCGCCGTTTGGGTACTGGTTCTTCGGTGAGCAGAGGAAGCGGGCCTTGCTGGTGTTCCTGCGTTGGGTTTGCCGTGGAGGACAGGCGGGATTTGGCGCTTGATGTGTATGCCTCGGAATTGTCGCCCAACGCTGCTTCAGACGTGGGTGCATCATTCTGATTCTCTTTTCGTGCCACCGACAAGCATTCAACATATATGCTCAGAAAGTCCGAGTCGTTTCCCCGAGGGTAAAACTTGATCTGCCAATCAAAGCCTCCAATGTTCACAACGGGTGACTTCATGACAAGGTCCCGATTCGGGCTCTCCCGCGTGCCGTTGTAATTTGAAATGGCCCAATCCACTCTTCCGGTTGGTCCAGGAGTATACTCCGGATCGTCAAGGTCTTGGAACGTTCTTTGTTGCCAATACTCATCTACAGTTGTCTTCTTCAGCACATGAAAAGTGAAAGAGGGTACGCAACGAAGTAACTCACCATCCAGTGCGCTGTGCTCACCCATTGCCTCAATCTCCCTAAGTTCTTCCTCATCCGGCACCGATGTGTCCTCCTTGAGCTCCCTCCAAGGTGGGAGCGCATCTTCGTCGTCATCCGAAGTTTCTTCCTGTTCACCAGCTACATCAACAGCACGGGGGGAATCAGGTGCAGATTGCGGAGGAGCGAGAGCAGGTGGTGGCGGCGGTGGCGGCTCTAGACGTTGATCGTGATGATCCCCACCGCTGTCAATAGAGCTACCGCGCGAGTTTATACGGCTGAGGTTCTCCCGAATCGTGGGTGTTGGGTGCTCGTTTGCAGGTGCTGGTGGCGGAGGCACAGGCGCGTGGTCAAGATTGTCAAGAGATAAAGGCGGGCCGTTTGGAAAGCCAAAGGCAATACTGCCAGGCGGGTCTGGGGAGGTGTCCATGGCGTCTTGCTCCTCGCGCAGTGTCACGGCAGGCACACTGGGAGGGTGTGCCAGGTCCAGAGTCGCGCCAGACCGGATCGAGCGTGCAGGCGGCTCCTCGATGGAGCCGTCTGTATCGTCCATGTCTGAGTCCTCGCTCTCGCTCGCACTCGGCGCAGGAGGCAGCAGGTTGTTGTGGTTCATGTCGGGGTTGTCGGGGAGCAGCGGTGGGTGAGCCCGCGGGCTGGTCGGGCTCTGGGGCGTACTCTGGGGGAAGGAGGCGAAGGAAGGCGGTGTCGGCGAGCGCTGACCGAACAGCAAAGGCGGAGGCTCAACGTTGGCGGAGCTTGTTGTAACGCTCATGGTGGTTGAGTCAGGACGGCGCAGCAGCGTCGGTGATGCAATAGGCAGACATGCGCACTCGCGTCAGCGGGAAATGGAGGAGGAGCGGGCGAAGCGCAAGAGGTAAATGTGCGGTGCGGGCTCGGGCGCGGAGAGGGCGCGGAGGTTAGTGTTGGAAGTGCGAGGCTGCAGCTGGGGTTATCGGCGCGCGGTGAGTTTGAGCTGTCCAAGCTGCAGTCTAGGAAGCTCCACGTAAGAAGCGGCAACCGCAGGACATGGAGCTACTGCGCTCAAGAATGCTTAAATAATGCACGGCAGCAGGCATCTGCGGCGCGCGCTTCGACGAGTCGCAGGCAGCGCTGGCAATCACAAGCATGGCATGGCGCCGACGGCTGCTGTCCAGCCTCACTCTCCAGGAGCTTTGGCCGCCCAGCTCTCGGTCCCGCTGCTAGGACGACATTGGTTAATCCTGAGCTCCACCCGCCGTCTGGTCCAGCTCGCCTGATCTGAGCGACCCGCACATCCCGGCCCCCCGCTGCTCGTAGGGCCTGCGGTCTGCCAGCACCGCGTGAAACACAGCTGCTGCGAGCAACCTCCAGAGAGCCCAGAGCCGCCGTGCTGCCCGCCACCTCACCGTTGCGGGGTCGCAACCGCCGCAGCGCCGATGGGGTTACCGTCACCGCCGCAAGCTGGTGCCTGCTCAAGGCGGACGCCTGCGCGAGGCTCAACGCATCCTTGCCGTGACGCGTTCCAGGAGGCCGTCTCAGCCCGCATTCACAACGATCCGCGCCCCGACCGTGTCATCTCGTTTCATGGACACCCTGCTGCCGCCACGCCGCTCGCAGCTCCTGTTCCCCACGCTTATCGGACGTCGGAAGATTATCTTTTCTATGGTATCATTGTGCAACGCGGCTGCGCGCTGACTTTCTATTGGCGGCGCCGCCAGCGCCTCATTCCTCCGCTCCTCTATTTTCTCGGCTTCGCAAACGTCGCTGCCACGATCAGCGGAAACACGACCGTCGCCTCAGCATAGACCTTGACGCTGTCGCCGTCCACCCGGATCTTACCCCAGCTTACAGCCTCGTCCGGCCGGGCCCCCGCGTCGCTCCCGTCGAACTCTTGCGCTGTGTTGATGTACACTGCGCTCTCCGCTCCGTTGCGCATCAGATTCGCATTCGCAATGTGGTGCTTCACAATGCCGCCGCCCAGAATGATCATTCCGGTGCGCTTCGCTCTGACCGCGATGGTGTTGATTTTGCGGATATCTTCGACGATGTCGACGCGGAGCTGCTGCGGGCTCGCCTTGAATGTGTGGAAATACAGCATGTCTCCCAGCGAGCCATCGGTCAGCGCCGGGCAGAAGACGGGGATGTCGTTCTTCCATGCCCAGTAGTACACGGAACGCTCGTCGTTAATCTCCTTGCCCAGACGGTGGATAAGCTTGCTAGGCGTCCAGTGGATTGGTTCCTCAGAGTCGCGGGTAGCTTCCTGCTCCGCGAGCATAGCGTCCAGGATCGGCACGACCCAATCTTCGAAAGCGCAGTAGTTGCTGTTCGGCACAACCAGGTTTCCGATGCGGTTCATGCCCTTGGCACGAAGCGAGGCGCCTGCGGTTTGGAAAGAGCCCAGATAGGTCGGTGCAAGACATTTGATGAAGTCTTCCTCGACGCCACCCGCCGTCGTTACGATTGCTGACACATGCTTGTGCTGCACGAGGTAGCGTAGCGTCTCGCGCAGGCCAGAGGAAATGAGATTGGACGTGTAGCCAAGGAAGATGGTGGTGCCCTCGCCCGTTTCGGCATCCTTCCAGGTTCGCTATGACTGTGTTAGAACAGGGAAAGCTAGCGACGGGGCATTTTGGCGCACCATGCCCTCAATGACCTTGACGGCCTGGCCAACCGAGGTTGCTTGGAACCCCATGTTCTCCATGCCGGCGACCAGCTCCTCTACGGTAATGCTCCTGCCTGCATAGTCATTGAACTCAACGCCCTTGACCTCTTGCGCGCCCTCAGGCACGGGATCGGAGGGCTTCAGCACGGCATCTGTCGCGCCTGACGGTGCTTGACCGTGTGCAGCGGCCTGTGACACCGTCGTGGCGCTGTCGGTTTGCGTGCTCATTTTCTTTGTCGGAATGTGTGGGGTGAGGTCGCGGCGAGTGAAAATCGTAAAGACCTGGACCCTTCGCGGGAATGATTCGGCAACGCCCGGCCGCGCAATTGCGATCGCGCGTGTCAGACTCACAGGCGGCCCGCCTTCCAGGACGCCAACGCCGTTGCGCATCTCTCACACCATTTGCTCAGCGCGCCCTGCGCCGTTGCAGAAGCATGACAGGCTCTTTCCGTAGCCAGGAATACGAGATCGGTCCGCAGAAGATTGGGGGGCAACATAGGTACTAGCGAAGGCGCGTACGGGGTTGAAGCTTGTCTTGCTGGTTGAATCAGCGCGGCATTCGCAGCGACAAGGCTGATGATGCCGTGCGTATGAGGCGCAGGACGGGAACGGTGGTCCAGAGTGAGATGGAAACATCGTGCTCGTTGATGAGAGCCGTCCGGACGAATGCTTCATCTCTCTCCGCAGGACGTGCGCAGGGCTTTCTGCAGCACGTGGCGCCTCGCCCGATCTCTCCGGGGCACAGATGGCTTTCCAAGGGCATCGACTTCCCCGGCATTGCTCGGTGGCGGCGGCACCACCATGTGCGTCAATCATCTCGTGCAGCTCCCGGCCGCCGCTGCCTTCTGCTCGTTGGGCTGCGTGCTGTGCGCCTGGCCGCTGTGAACTCGGTCCCGCAGTAACAACGACGTCACAGAGGTTTGATTGGCCCAAGTTCGGTGGAACGTTAGCGCATGGCTGATCGCCCACAGCGCCCCTTGTTTTGGGCACTTCACGGGCTGAGAAAGAAGCAGGGATTCCGCGCCTGGCCCGCCGCACGCATCTGGCGCGAAAACCTTGAGGTTCATCCGACCCCTGACGGGCTGCCGGCTAAGGCGACAACCTGGCTGCCCGGCGTGCGCCTCTGCTGCACGCGCCCTGCACGCTGTGAGCACACGCGGGCGATGCCTGCGCGGCTAGGCGCAGCGGCGCTGGCCCGGCGGCTCTCGCGCCCGGTGCCCAGGCGGAGGCGCTGACAGACGCCGCGTCTTGCTCGAGAAGACTGCGGGAGTGCAGGCTGGGGTGACACGCCCTCGCTCAATGTTTCAGCGGCGCGGCGGAGGGCTTGGGCTGCGCATAGCATGGGCTAGCTCCAGCCGTCGGGGCTCCCACGCATCATCTTGAAATGGCCAGCCAATGAGCGTCGCGCATGCGGAATGGGGAGCGCAGAGCTTCTGCAAGTGCTCTTCCAGGGCGGTGGAGCGGCCCTAACCCGCAGTCGATTGTGTCCCGGTCCGTTCTTCTCGTCTCACATCTCCTCTCATCTCTTGACAACACCCGCAACAACACCAGCCCAGCACGCGCACCCTCCTGCGCGTCCACCCCCGCCCCGCCTGCCATCGTGATGCGCCAGGCGCAGTGAACGACCGCCGCTCTTTTCACCACCACCCATCCGCAAGCCGCAGCAGCCTGCGGAGCCGAGAACCGCCACGTCAAGACCTCTAGCCAGGGTGCACCGCGACTGCACAGGCGCTCGCCGTCCTGCAGGTCCGCCAGAAGCCCAGCCCGAGCTCAGCAGCAGCAGCGCGTGCCCCGTCTGCCCCGTCCTGTGCCGCCGCAGTCCCACGGTGCGTGCAAGCAGCCTTCCTGCCAGCGTGTGGAGCCCGCCTGTCAGGGCGTTGTCACCCGTCAGGCACTTGTCTCTGGTCTCGCCTTCCCTGGGCGATCGGTAAAGGCGCTCGGACGCTGCCAAGGCTACCCGCCGGGCTAGTCTATTTTTGAAACGACACTTCGCCGACACGACCCATCTGCATCTCAACCTGCCATCACCGTCATCTGAAGTTGGGTACGTATTCGTCGCTGTCTCCGCCCCTGTCGCCCCGCTTCGCTGTGCCTGTCATGAGCGTCTTGCCGCTGCGCGCGGACCCACGGAACGCTGCCGAGATCGGGCTCCGCCGTCATGGTACCGGTCCCTCGAAGCTTGGGACGGCTGACCCAGTGACCTCTGCCGCGCTGTCCACCACGATCTGTCCTTTCCTCACCCTTTCGTTGGGGAGAGTTGGCCTCGCTCATGGGAATTCCTATCCGCGACATGAACAGCAAGGGCGACACTCCTTTCTAATTCACCGCTTACCCGTTGCATGCATGGCATCGTCGATCCATGTCTGATCGCACGCTTTGTGCACTGCGCCACCTTCTTCAACGCCTCACCTCGCACCTTTCATTAAATCCGCGCCGCTTTCGCAGCGTCGAAGCTCTTCAAACATGTGGCTAACTTGGACAACCGTAGGTGCATTGCGCCCGAAAACTCATGCTGGCTGGCGTTTAGGACATAAGACTTAGACTTCAGATCGCCAGCAGAAGGGACGGAGGATAGGATGTCCTCTAGATATCCCAACGACTCTCGCTACACATCGCGTGATCGAACGCCTCCACGATACACCGACCGGCGGGCGTCTACGTACAGCTCTAGTTTCACCCCCAGGAACGACGATTCCAATAGCGGGAGGCCTTACCCGGATTCCATCAGTGGCTCAGCATCCAGAGACGTTCCCCGTGGCCCCAAGGCGTTGTCGGACTCGACTCGAGGCCCGCCACCGGGAGGAAGCGCCTCCGTGCCCGCCGGACCACGAGGCAGAGGTTTTGGGGGGCGTTCCGAGTATCGTGAGTTGCGCGATGCACCTCCGCTGAGTGATGGAAGAGGGGGATCTTCGTGGCGTGGTGGCGACCGGGATCGGCATTTTGATCGGCGAGACAGACCGCTCTCGCCACGCGCACGTTCTCCGGGACGGGACTCTCGAGACTCGCGTGATTCGCGGGATTTTGGCCCTCGGGAGCTAGACATCGAACGCGCTCGTAGAAGCGCGAGAGATGGCCCTCCATCTGCAGGGTCCAACTACTCAGATCCTCCATCCAGCAATTTTGGGTTCCACGGACGTGGTGGATTCAGCGGCCGTGGTAGAGGAAGAGGCGATTGGGACAGTCGTGGACGTGGACGAGGGTCTTTCGCCGACGACCGTAACTCTTTCCGACCGAGGAGCAGGTCTCCACGTCCAAGGTGGGAAAAGGAACCATCCCGTGATGACCGGATAAGCGACCGGAGGGACGACCGAAGGTTTGACCGTCGTGACGATGACCGGCCATTCTACAGAGATGATCGGGAAGTCGATAGATACAAACGCGACCCTGTATCCTCACGGGACGCGGACATGCGACGGGCCAGTGTGGCTCACGACGGACGTTACTCCAGCGCGGCGAGTTCTACATCTCACCAAAGTCCCCGTCATCCCTCAATAGGTCATGGCGGTGGCGTAGACCGCGCAAGCACGTCAGACCTGCCCAGGGAACTGCTCCCTGGCCGGCGCGCCTCCGTTGCACAAGAGCCTGTGTCCGCCAAGGACAAGCCTGACTACATAGCCGCACGTGCAGAGGCCTCCAGAGATCGTTATGGCCCACGAGCATCTTCTCCGCCCCCACAAGCCCCGCAAGTGCCGGCTTTCGGCTCCGTCTCCTCATTCCAAAAACCGGCCACTACTTTCACTACTCCAACCTCGAACGTCTGGAGACCTCCGCAACCTGCACCACCGCCCGCTCCCGCGTCAGGCGTGCCTTCGGGCCCCAAGATTCCGCCAAGTGCTCCCAAGGCCTTATCAGCTGTTCCACCCACTGCGCCTACAGGCCCCAAGGCTACTCGCGTTGCGGAAAAGCCTGCTGTTGAGAAGCCTGCTCCTGAAATCCAACAGCCTACCCCCTCCACGACGGAGCCATCTAAACCCAAGCTTGAAAATGGCTCTTCCGTGCCGAGTCAGGCTCCAGCTCCGCCCTCTGGACCCGCTTCTGACCAGCAAGACGTAGCGCCTCGCTCTCGTCCCCCTTCGCCGCCGATTGCACCGCCAACTGGCCCAGCGGCCCTTCAAGCTCGCCCACCTATCCCAACTCCTCCCACCGGTCCTCGAGGTCTTGTGTCACCACAGCAGCCTCACAGTCGGCTTGTCCCCCCTCCGATTGTTCCGCCTCGCGATGGTCCTCCAGCTGCGAATATCCCGCTTGGACCGCGAGCATCGGGTCCCTTCAGCACCTCTCCGAGAGGACCCAATGCCGGGCTCGGCCCAGGTCCAGCCATTCCCACAGGCCCCAAAGCTGATCGGGGTCCTCCTGTTGCACCTCGCGCTGCTCTCTTCCCGCAAGCCGAGAGGCAGCCGATCAATGCACCAAGAGCTCCGATGATGGGAATACCCGGTAGGAATTTGCAGTGGATTCGGCCTGATGCTCCCCGGTATCCTCGAGGCCCTGGACCTGTTGTGCCTGCAAAACGAGATGTTGATGGCGACGAGAAGGAGAAATACACTCCGAACAGACCTAGGTCCCCGGCATTCGCTGTCGGTTCTCCAGTCAGCGGACCTGCGACGCCAACGCCCTCGGCGCATGACACTGTCTCTATTCGTCGTAAGTCTGCAAGCGAGATAAGATCCCGTGACGAGGCCCCGGAAACGCTCAGTGCCAGACGGAATTCCGCATTTGCGGTTTCCGAATCGAACATCAAAGCAGAACGGCCTTCAACCACACCTCAACTGCTAGAGCCTCAAGCGCGAGAATCACAGTCCGATGAGGCCAGCGAAGACGACGATGAGATGGATCTGGACGATGAATTTTTCAGCCAAAGTCAGACCAGATACGAACGCGAGAAGGCCCGCCTAGAGTCCCGTTTGAAAAATCTGGAAGATCGCAGCTTCCGCTGCAGCAGCCCGCTGAAAACACTTCTGCGTCTGTCTCGCGTCGATGAGAATGATCTTCCTCAATCGGCACCTGCTCCCGTGCCCGAGATATCACCGGTTACCGGAAAAGTTTCAGGGACCAAGGAGCCTGAGAAGATGGAGCAAGATCTGCAGTCTCCCACTTCCTCTATGAACGGGCCGATAGCGGGACCGCCAAAGAACAAGGAGGAGAAGGCGTCACCAGTATTGGTGCAACCTGAACCGAAGGTCGAGCCGCCGAAGCTCCCTACTCCGAAAGCTGAGGAGTCAGAAGACGTTGAAATGGGCGAAGCCGACGGTGTCGAAGAAGGTGAAGGCGGAGTTGAAAGTGCTTCTAGTGAGGATGAGTCTATCACTGAAGCCGACCTTCATTCATTACCTTACCTCAACCGGGGTCCGCCAACACCCCTTTCTGATCCCGACCAGGAGAGCACAGCACTGAGGACAAACATCATGGCTGCTATCAAGGACAAGCTCTTCAATAACATCCGTGCTGAGCAAGAATTCCAGGATATGGCTCTGCAAGTGTTCCGCATGCAGTATCATAATTGGGGTTTCGATTCAGCTCACCGAGAGAAAGACGCTGCCATACGCGAAGAAAAGGAAAAGACCGAAGAGCAAGAAACGGCGGTATCCCCAAGTGAAACGAGCACTCAAGGGCCCTCCCATAGGCAACGTCATGTTACGGATTACGATCTTGAGAACATACTTGCTGAGTCCAGAAGGATGGAGGAGGAGAGGATAGAGAAGCAGAGGCGGGAGGAGGAAGCAAGCAAAAATCCTTTTTCCAACGGACAGGCACCAATCCCGGACATGCTGCCGGACGACGAACTCGAGAGACGAAAATTCGTCAACACCAACCGCCTCCGTGAGCCTAGCAAAGGAATACTTACTTTCGGTTTCGAACCTCCTGAGGATAACTTCTCGCCAGAGGAACACAAGGCTCTGGTCACCGCTTACCTACAGACGCCAAAGGATTGGGGTGAAATCGCCAAGGCTCTCCCTGACCGCAACTTCAGAGAATGTATCAACCATTACTATGCCACGAAGTGGAATGGAGAGTACAAGCCCCCGACCGGTCGCCGCAAAGCCAAGCGAAGAGCCGGAATACCCAAGGGAAGGAAGACCGCAATCCCGTTCGCCAGCACCGATCAGGTCGATGGCGAGGATGGCGCTGTTGCTACAACGACGGAGCGTGGTCGGCCCCGACGCGCTGCAGCGCCCACATTCGGGGATAGGGAGGTCCAAGACGATCACGCTACGCCGGCGCCGACCCCTGGTCGGCAAAGGGGCGCATCGACGAGAGGAGAAACCGTCGAGCCGAGTACCGAGAAGCCTGCCAAACGCCAGCGTGTCGCGAAAGAAAAGGGCACAAAGAGGGGACGTGCGGCCCAGCAACTTGCCCCTGCCCCGTCAGCATCTCCTCATAAGACAGACAAGGATCTGTACCCAGGCGACGCGGCCATTGACCTGAACAGAGTTCCCCGAACAGAGGAAGAAGCAGCGTTACTGGCTCGTCTGCCGTCTGTTCAACCTGAGATTGGCGGTCAATACGGTGAAGCTGCGTTCCAGGTGCCTCAACCAGCCCCGGTCGCTGAAAGACCCAAAGGTCGCGGCGCCGGTTCTCGCGCTGGTGGGATGTCAAGTTATTGGTCTGTGAACGAGTCCACTGATTTCCGCAATTATCTAGGATATTTCGGTACAGACTTCCATGCGATCGCGAAGCAGATGGGGACTAAAACTGCGGCGATGGTCAAAAATGAGTATTTCCGGAAGACCGACTCTGGTAATCATCCTGAGCTTGTTGAAATTGCACAGGCTGCAGATGACAGACGGAACCGTGGTGAGGATATTGGCCCCCCACCGCCGCCAACAGCCTCCACCAAGCGTCGTTATGACACTACTCAACCGACCATCCCCCGCACTTTAGCCCCCACCCCTGCTGAGATCGTAGACATTAAACAATCTCCTCCAGCTACTGACCTGCCTGCTCGAACAGCTTCCCCGCACGTTCAAGCAGGTTCTCGGTTCCCGCCGCTCGCCCAAGCCAGTCCTGCGTTGTCCGCGTCTACCCCTCCCACCTCCATCATTGCGTCGACAAGCGTACCCGCACCAAGCAGCCATGCTTCAGCCTATGGAAAGCCGGCGCAGCATGAGATGCCAGGTCCTCGCCGTGGGTTTTTCTCGCAGCGTGAACCTTCAAGAACTTCTCTAGTGCAAAACGACATGCGGCAAGCGCCGCCGGAAGCACCTAGGGATGTCCACGCGGAGCATCACCATAGGCGGCAGTATAGCCAAGGCTTGCCGGGAGCTCAGCAGCTGCACGATCCCCGCTACGTGCGTATGTCTGCCGAGCAACGCGAGCGTGAGGCTCAAGTCGCGCAACAACAGGAGATCTACGCCTCGTCAGCTGCTGCGCATCACCCGCTCTACAGAACCAGTGTTCCACCACAACTACCGCAACAAAGGGGCTCAGAACCGCCGGCACCCGGCCCTGCGGAAGCAAGGCCCGGTCAAGTTCAACAGGGCGCTTTCTCGCGTGCGGCACCGCCGCTTCGCCATCTTACCGAGACGCCTAGCCAGCTGCCGATCGCTCAACCTCCCGGTCGGATTTCGAGACACGTATCTCCAAAGAGAGAAGAAAGCCAGCAGCCGTATGCTCCACCTCAGCCTCCCGTCCAATCTACGTCGCGTGCCGCGCCAGCGGAGCCTCGGAAGACATCGAACTTGGCAGATTTGCTCAACCCTGCTCCTTCCGAGCCGTCCAAGCCCAAGGAGCAGAAACCGCCAGTTGATGACCGAGCAAGTGTGCTTCCTCATGAGCGTCCGTATTCGGCACAAGGAAGGCCTATTCATCAAACCACTGCTCCGCCGCCGCCGCCATCAGTCACGATGTCAAGCTCTTCACCTGCGTACCCTCGGAGGGAGATTTTCACAGAGTCGCCAGCGCCCAACAGTCCATTCGCCCGACAGGCTTATCTCCAGCAATCACAACAGCAGCAGATGCAAGCCCCGCCTCAGCGCCGTCCCATGGAGGTGCCTGGTCGGGAACAGTCTCAGCCGCCTCCATCGCGCGATCCTTGGGCGAGGCCTGCTTACTCACAACCTCCGCCCCCGGTATCTCAGACAAGCTCGCCGCATCCAGCCACTCTGCAGCAGCCGCAGGCCCCGCTACCTATCGACGGACGTCAACAGTATGCTAGCAATCACCGGGCTGCTCTTAGCCAGCTGAACACCTCGGCACAGCCGCGAAACGTCCATTCTCCGACTCCATCACACACGCCGCACCACTCGCGCACTCCTTCATACACACATCCACAACCGTCTCGCCAACAAGCACCAACGCCTTTGCAGCCCATCCCCGCTGTGCCTAGCCCAGCTCGTGAAAACCCAGGCCCTGTTCTTTCCGCAAATCCGTATGTGCAAATGACGCCGCCGCAGTCAGTCCAGCAGCTGGTGCCTCAATCACAGGCGCAACAGCAAGCCCAACGCAACGAGCAAGCTGCCATTCAAAACCGCACATTGTCTTATGCCCAGCCACAAAGCCAAGCGTATGAGAACATGATTGAGCGCGAGCGCGCCATTCGTCTTGCTGAGCAGCGCGATCGTGAGGATCAAATGAGGCGAGAGCATGAGGCTCAAGCCCAAGCCCAAGCTGCACAGCACCACAGCCGAAGCACATCGTTTGCGCAGTCGCACTACATGCGCCAGCCGACCCCAAGCCAGGCTGATCACGCTGCTTCCCGCTTCTCTTCTGCTGGGCCTGCGGTGCCCCCGCCGTCAGCTCGCAATTCTGCACACACGCCAACTGCGCACATGGGTTACCCCCCGCCTCCTGCCCCGCCAGCGCATCACGGTTTACCCACGGCGCAAGAGCATGCACATGCGCATGGCTACGGCAGTCAAGTTCCTTCAGCCAGCCAACGGGGAATCGAAGCCATCCTGCGGCGTGAGCAGGAAACGGCGATTCGCCGCCAGCAGGAAGCGGCCGCCGCGCAACATCAACAGGCTCAGGCTCAAGCGCACGCGCACGCGCAGGCTCATCGTGAGCACCGGTATCGCGAGGAAGTCGCTGCGGCGCAGCAACGTGATGAGCAGATTCGGAGACACGAAGAGGCTGTCGTCAGAGAGCGCATTGATCGCAACCGTGTCGAGCGCGATCGGATGGATCGGGAATACATGGAAAGGGATAGACAGCGGAGGGAGCGTGAAGAGTGGGATCGGGCGCAGGGAAGGAACATTTTTGGAGGTTCGAGGAACGAGAGGGGTGGGCTTTTTGGACCGAACAGATAGGAGGAAGTTGGTGGGAGAGAGTGAACTACAGGACCGCGAGGAAATGAAATGGAGGGGAGAGTGAAGATACACTGAGGCACATGGCTGCCAATCTCCTTGTCTTGAATTTCCCTTTTTTTGGAGGCCAAGTCTTCTTCGTCAGTCATGTTAGGGATGATGACTCGAACGGGCCAAAGACGGCGGATCATGAAGAAAAAGAGAAGAAGAACTGAGAGGATGGTGGGTTAAACGAACCTCGATGTTGAAGACCCCTCTCTGAGATACTGTTATTGTATTGCTTTCTATTGCTGCTCTTTTGAAGATAATGACCCAAGATACCAAAGAAAATTTGCTCTGCTTCTAGGTGCGCGGTGTAGCGGGTTTCTTGGCTTTTGGGTCACTTTTTTGTAACTATTCGTTTCTATGCATTATTCTCTCATCTATTTCCGCGTTTGGTCCTGTCTTCTTGCTGAAGGATGTTGATCGAGAGGGGGAGCGGAAGGACGTGGGTTGCGTAGGAAAAGCTTTATCCTTTTTGGGGGTTTTGAGAGTGTATGTATGTATCAGTAGCACTTGACAGAATCTGTATACCACACAAACTCACATGATCGTATGTACTAATGTCACTGAAATATCTGTTCATTCGGCATAGCAGGATCACGACTGTAATGGAGTCCAAATTTGGCAAGGTATTTTGCTTGTCTCATCGTACATTATCCTATCTTAACATGAAAGGAATCCCGATCAAGAGCCTTTCAAGGGTATTCACAGAGCTGAAAGGGACTGGTCTCGTAGCGCCTCCGATTGCATGATTCGTCACCGTATTTGGGAGAATATGATGAGTAGTGGTGAATCATCACACCAAAACCGCCGTACCGAAGCCCACCAACCCGGCTATGACCAACGACCCCCACGCCGCCGAAGACGACTGCCTTAGCAGATCACCTGCAGCGGCACCGGTCTGCGTGCTGCTAGACGCTCCACTCGCGCCGCCACCAGTGCTCGTCAACGAGCCGTTGCCGTTAATACTCGAGGTGACGGCGGCGGTGCCGTTCACCGTGGCCAGCACGAAGCTCGCGTTAACGCCGTCGGCGGTGAGGATGAAGCCGCTCTGCAGGGCCTCGAGCGCGGTGAGCTGCTGGCCGAGGCCGGTCGTGGCGTTCCTGGGCACGTCATCATCGTTGTCGTCGTCGTCTCCGTCCTGCACCTGATCGACGCCGTTGTCGTCGTCGGAGGAGGAGGTGCTCCACAGGCCTTGGCACGAGGCGGACGCCGCCTCGCCATCCTCGGCCGCTGTGCACGGGTGCGCGGCGGCTTTGGCCGTGGCTTCGAGGGCCGTGTGGATGCGGTCGTAGGTGGCGGGCTGGAAGACGGGGATCAGCGCTAGCCAGCGGAGGGCCGACGCCTCGGCCGCGTGCGCCTCGCCCTGGCAGTAGCTGGTGGAGTTGCCCTTGCAGGCGGGCTCGGTTAGGACGTCCGAGGGGAAGAAGTAGCTGAGCAGGTGGTCTACGTGGGAGGCGGTGCGGTTGGCCCATTCGGCTTCTGAAGTCTGTTGGAGGCGGTTGTGTTAATAGATACGTTTTTTCAATGGAGATGGGGACCGTGGAGGACTTACGAAGTTTGCTAGGACGGCGCTTCCATATGCTATGGCCGCAGCGGCTTCTGAAAATTGCGTGTCATCGACTTGAGAGCAGTTTTGTGTTGTGGATACAACGTTGTGCACGGCGAAGTCATCACCGATCAGCTTCGTCTCACGCATCCAGTCGTAGGTCCGCACCGCCCAGTCGACATAAGTCTGGTTGCCGGTGAAGCGGGCGAGACGGGCAGCCAGTTGGAAAAAGCTGGACTGCGAGACCGAGTCCTTGGAGTTGTAGTTCTCGTTGAACACGTAGATGTCGGTTCGCAGACCACCGCCACAGCTCTCGCCATCCCAGCGGGCGGCTTGGGTGTCGAAGGCATTGCGCGCTAGGTCTTCCCATGACGTCGCCTCGTTCTTGTTCTCGCTCCCGACGGGCAAGCCTCGCTCGGCGGCGGATAAAGCGGCGAGTGCCCAGCTGGACTGTCGCCAGTTGGTCAAGTGTAGTGATTGGTTGGGCACCATGAAGTCGTGTTGTTGGCCCATCTGTCCGACGAGCGCCGCTTGCACGGCAGCATTGTGCGTCGTATCGCCGGTCAGGTACCAGTATGCCACCAAAGAGTCCCACGCAGTAGCTGACTCCGACCAAGTGTAGGGGTCGGGGAAGAGGCCGATGCCGCCGTAATCTTCTACATCGAATTCGACAACGCCATTGGAAATCTGCTTTACGACGGAACTGAGAGCATCTAGGAATTGCGCAACTACTTGTTAGCTGGAAGGGTGCTTATTTTTTTTTTTAAAAAAAAAGCTGGCAGGGTTGCCAGCTGTTGGGTACTGACCAGGATCGTTCGCAGGAAAGTCGAGTGCTGCTACAGGTTTGATAGTCGAGAGGGTCGCTGCCAGAGCAGCAAAGCGTAACGCGGGACTGAGCATTTTCGAGATTATTTTTAAAGACGGTAGCCACACAGAGTCTCAACGGCGCGAGGGCCGGGGAATATGTAAAGCATTGGGACTGCTGCCTTAAGAGTCTGTGCGCGCTGTAGGATGTAGCATGGAATTAGCATTTCTGGGGCTAAATCCTTCCGACGAACATCTGGGGGGCCTTTTTGGGGGCGGAGTTGGGCGTTTGCTTGATTCGATTCGGTATGGGACTGTCGTTGCTTGTTACTGCTGGGGCTGAAACCTTGTCAACCCCTTGCAGGCTGTCCGCCAATGGCGGTTTCCCGTCGCGACAAAGCCAATCAATGTGGCGGCGCGCTGTCAATATGACGTTGAAGTTGAGAAAGTAAGCGCTACGGTAGAGAGCCCGCATCCTTGGAAAAGCCCCACGCGAAGCACATGTTGACTTGACGTCCTTGCTTGGTCTGACAAGCTGTTTTTTTTTTTTTTTTTTTTTTG
>RHKH01000043.1:37532-53327 GCA_009829795.1 Lasiodiplodia gonubiensis
CCTCGAATGAGCTATGGGCCAGCAGTCAGTTTGTGTTAGGATGCCGCTCCCTGCTTGGGAGTGCATCGTTTCCAGGGGTAACTGCAGAAGAAAGAAAAGGAACAACGAGCAAGACAAAGAGACTATTCGTGGGAATAATTGAAACATTTTGCAGCCGTAAGAAACGAGTAATCAAGTTACATGACAATGGAAAGCGTTGATTGTTGTTTGCTGCTGCTCAGGTTTCGAAAAAGAAAAAAAAAAGGAAACGGAGAAGGTAGTCATGCAAAATGACGGGCCTCAGATCGCCAAGACAGAAAGCATTTCAGAAATAGCAGTCTCTTTTCCCCCCAGTGTTGAGAGCAAAAGCTCATGATGCGGCTTGAATACCGTTTCGTGCTGATAACAGCATAAGAAAATGAGGTAGCCATACCGTGCTCAATTTTCAAGGGACTCCGATAAACGTACTATAAAGTACGCCAATGGAGAATTAGGTAATCTCCGAGGCCAGCACTAATTGGAGGGGAAAGAGGAGCTTGAATCGTGGCAATTTCCGCTATCTCCACATGTTGAGAGAAAAGAATATTTTGCCGGTGGGTCTTTCGTAACCCTGAGAAACTCCTCGAAGCTTCCAGCTTTCGCTTTGGCGAAAGGAAAAAATTGAGGCGAAGAAAGATAAGGCAGAAAGGCATGGGTGCCTTGCATACATGGACGGATGCCTGGCTAAATGAGTGATAGCTAAACGTCATGTGGAGTGCCGTGCAAGCGACAGAGAGGGGAAAGTGCCGGGTTCGCTTGCAGGGTTGGAAGCGATAAGCATGCGGAAGTTTTCGATAAGGATGGGAAAGTACCAAAAACCGGTTTCCAAAGTGTGTGGGGGTTGCGCGAACAACTTCCCGCGACTCTCCTGTCACAAGCGCACATGACTAGAGGGGTAGCATAAGGAACACGTGTAGACACAAAAAACTTGATGCTTGTGTGAACTTGCCATCACTTTGTGATGATTTCAAATTATCCCACTTTCTCAAAGTGAAGTAAACCGGAGCCAATCGAGTGCATCAACCTGATGTGCTCATCCAGTATGATCACTAGACAAAGGAGGAAGAGCGAATGGCAGATGCCCAGGAGTCACGCCATGTTAAATCAAAAGCGACCAGCATCCACAGCGGCCTTCATAATCGGTGTTGCACAAGTGGAGTAAGCATGGTAGGAGTCCGTTCAAAATGAGCACCTGCTAATTGCGGAGCGACCTAGGCAGCCCTCGGCTAATCAACCGGAGACTGGCAACGGGGCAGCGGCCGGTAGATCTGGTCTCCGGTAAGGGCCGTCGGGATAGTGGAGGCCGATTGAGAGAGCGTTCTGAAGCTCTGCTGTAGGTGAGTCTGGGATGAGATGGAGGATTAAATCAAAGCAACGGCCAGCTCGCCTGCAGCCGCGGGTGAAGATACTAAAGCCGAAGAGGGGGTGCAAAATTAGCTATTCACCTCCTCGGCGCCATCAGCACAGAGATAAATTTCAAAGAGTCAGCTAAACGGACCGTTGTATTTTCATTGCAACTGGAGTCTTGTCGAACTGGGACATTCTGAATCCCAATCGTCGAAACGCTGCTGTAGAGGAGTGAAGGCTTGGGTATCTGCAGACCAACCACGGCACTGACTGCGCCGTGGCATGGGTCACCCATGCGGTGGAACGTCATTTGGCCGTTGGTATACAGGCCGGGTGTTCCGATTGGCTGGAATGAAAGACAGGGACCAGGGGCATGCTTTGATGGGTGCGAGATTCCGTGTGTTGGCGATGAAACTCCCCATCCATCCGAAACCCGCATCTCCTGCATAAGGATAGGATGATCATCCAGGTCTCGTTACATTTTCCTAACAGAGGAGGAACTGATGGCACTCATATCTGTTCTCAACTTCACATGCTACCAGGCTATCATTGCTCACAAGGGTGTCCTTCACTGCCTCATGGAGGCGAAAGTGCCCAGATGCGTCGAGACTTATAGCCACGTAGCTAATTACATGCGTGACACTAAGCGCGAGGCCGCAGGCCACAGGCATCGGAGCGGGCGCTGCAATCGGGCTTTGCTGCTCGTGGCTATCCTCAAAACGACCACTTGGGATAAAAAGGCGAGCCATGATGGACCGGTCTAGCCCAGAGGGAGGTGCTGACAATCCGAGACCTGAGTAAGTAGGGCCGATTGGTGCAATCCTCTGGTGAAGTGCAATGGTGTTGATGATGGAGGCTGCCGCAGAGACGCGCGCAGCGGCAGTGAGCTACCTGGCAGGTGGATATAGCCACAGAAGGCGGTCAAGCAGCGCGGAGAGGATGTGTCATCGGCGATGGCTGGGAGATCTCGTCAAACTTAATTGCAGCGAGGCCGGGGTGGTCATCGTACGACTGTCGTTGCGCTTCGAGGCTGCTCGCTGGGCCCAATCGAGATCTAATAGCCGGAGGGGGTGCGAAATCACGGAACCCGCGCATTAGACTGAGTCCGCGCGGCGTATGCTCTACGCATCCGGCGTAATAGGAGGATCGACCAGGACTGAGTGGCCGACGGGCTGAATGCTCATGGCAGGCGGTCGGGCGAGGACGCCCTGGCGGGCGGGCTGGAGAGTCAGGATGCAGGCCAAGCTCAGCGCGGACAAGGGGTCGGTGATGGCAAAGTGGAGCCGGTGATGGGAAAGTGAGCAATGGGGATCGAATCTGCAGAGCGTATCGAGCGACACGCAGCGCGGTGGTTGTCGCGACGAGAGCACGGGCCCGCCGAGCGAAGCGGCAGGGCGGAGCGCCCGCAACCACGGCCGGCCGCCGCGAGAGAGACAACGACGGCCCTCTTTTTCTTGCGCCCTGCCCAACTCAAGCTAGTCCGCTCCTCAGGCCATCCGCGACGCCGTTGCTTCCTCCCGCACCCCAAGGCTGTAGCTGTCTAATCGCCAAAGCCCCAGCCGTTGGCCAGTCCGCGCCGAAACCCAGGCTCCCACATCCACCGAAAGACATATCGCCAGCCTTATCCCGCCCGCTGCACTGCGCCGCTCCCGCAAGCCGCCTCAACATCCGAAGGCGCCAGCACCCGCGCAAGCAAGCGCTCTCTTTATCCTTTCCTCCCGCCCGCCTTTGATCCGTGGAAACTTCAGCAATTGACGAGCCGCGGCGAACAAGCCCCGCCGCCCTACAAGACCGCGACCGCTGCCGCCACTGCCCACTGCACTGCTCCAGGACGCAACACTGCGCTGTGCTCTCGTTTCAGCGCCCCGCCTCCGCCCGACGAGCTTGACGTCACCCCGCGTGGACCGCACCCCGTTTGATTTGCGCGCTTGGCTGGCTTTTCACTACTGACTCGGCCCGGCCCAAGGGCCTCGATACTGTCCGCACTGCGCACGCAGTTGCATCCAGCCCGACGCCTGCCTTTCGATGCAAAGGACCGTTCCCTCTCGCAAGCGACCTGCTCCCGGCGCCTCCCCGATGGTGAACCAACAGACTTCAGCCGGGGGCGGCATGGGCTTGACTCCGCACTCGCAGGACCCGCAGCAGTACTCCAATGACCAATTCCTGTCTAGCTGGAGTGACTCTACCGCCATGAACGGCGTTCCCGCCTACACCGACCCCACGCTCTACGACCCAAGCCTGATGGCTGGCCTCCAGAATGGCATGTCCTACACCAACGGCCAGCGCCTTCCCGCCGACCAGGCCCCGAACAATCAGCTCGTCCGTCGCAGCAACAACAATCAGCTCACTTCGCGCGAGTACGGCGGGTACAATCACATGGGTCAGGCTGCATGGGAGAACGAAGACGATGAGGATTTGGAGACGCAAGCTCTGAAAGCTCGCAAGGAAGCACAGGCGAAAAGGAAGCAGATTCCTCCGTTTGTACAGAAGCTCAGCAGGTAAGTCGGCCATCTAGGATGTTGAGCGCGAAACTCACATACGGCGTAGCTTCCTGGACAACTCGAATCACACTGACCTCATCCGATGGTCTGACGACGGCAATTCGTTCATAGTCCTGGACGAAGATGAGTTTGCCAAGACGCTGATCCCCGAGCTCTTCAAGCACAACAATTATGCCTCGTTCGTGCGACAGCTGAACATGTACGGTTTCCACAAAAAGGTTGGCCTGTCCGACAACTCCATGAAGCAAGCCGAGCGCCGCGACAAAAAGACCCCCAGCGAATATTTCAACAAATACTTCAAGCGCGGAAGGCCCGAGCTCCTCTGGCTGATCCAGAAGCCGAAGAACCCCCAGTCGAGTTCGAAAAGGAAGAGGGACGATGACAAGAAGCATGACAGCGACGACGACGCGCGGAAGGATAATGAGGGTAGCGGCGAAGGCTCGGCCAAGGACATGCAGCTCATCTCCAAGTCGGACTACAATACCATGCGCAGCGAAATCCGCCAACTGCAACAGCAGCAGAAGCTGATCTCGGGCATCATCCAGCAAATGCGCCGTCAAAACGAGCAATGGTACCAGCAGGCCAGCCAGTTCCAGAAAATGCACGAGCGCCACGAAAGTTCCATCAACGCCATTCTCACTTTTCTCGCAACATTCTACAACCGGAGCCTCGAGGGTCAGAACGGCGTCAACATGAACCTAGCAGACATGTTCCCTTCGTCGATATCACAAAATAACCAGAACCAGGGTAGTGTTGTAGATATGGGTGATTTCCCCGACGTCGACATGTCGTCAAAAAAATCCCCGGGGCCCCGTCCCAACAAACGGCCTCTGGCCCTACTGCCTCCGCCCGCGGTAATAGCACCCAAGTCCCCGAGCCCGCACGTTACGACTCAGAGCCCAGAATCATCCCGTCCCGGAATCGGTTCCAGGGGTCATAGCCGGTCTCAGAGCTTCCAGCCTCCGCAACAGCAGCGACAGCCGAGGCCGCGGAACCTAAGCACTAGCCCGCAAACGCCGCTTGAGCACAGTTTCACATCGGCAGCTGCCAGCCCAGCCATCAAGTCCGAGACATCTCCGGGAGTACAAGCTCCGGAGAACACAGAAGACATGATGTCTGTCATCAACTCCGTCAATGCAAGCTCCAACGCCGCTACGACGGGCCCGCAATTCGATTTCCCTGCAGCCCTGTCGCACTTCCAAACGGCAGACGGTAACACGCCCCTGACTCAACAGCAGCGCGAGGACATGCTCTCGTTGATGAACGCAGCCACCCCCGCAGGCGACGGTGACTCCAATGGTGCAAACAACGCTCTGATCAACCCTCAACCCCCGCCTATGCCAACTCTTGAGCATTTTGGAGCTCACCAAGAACAACTTGACATGCTTCAGCAGTTGCAGGAAGAACAGGCAGCTCGCGTCCAGAACCTTTCCGAGCGGCTAGCCCCAATGAGCCCCGGTGGTTCCATCCCTGGCGTCGCATCTTCGGCCTGGTACAACAGTCATGCAAATGCGCCACCCAGTGACTTTGACCTTGATACGTACATTCACACGGACCCCGACAGTTACTTCACAGATGCTGCTCCAACGGCAACCGGTGTAGACGATGACCATATGCCGTCACTTCATACCGACGACAACTTTGATTTCAATTTCGGGAATGTCGACAACAACGTGAGCTTCTCTCCCGCAAATCCTAGCCAGAGCCTGTTCGGCCATGACGCTGCAAGTGACGGAGCGGAGAATGGAGGGGGCCGTATTCTGGAGAGCGTTCCCAGCAGCGCGTCGAACAGCCCGGCCGAACATGGTGACAAGAATGGTCTTACCAAGCCCAAGTCTCCCCGCAAAAAGAGGAAGACTGGTTGATTTCACGACAATTTCCCCATTTCTTCCATCACTCGTTTCTGCGAATGATGAATGATGGCAACGGACTCTGGCTTGCACGGGTCCTTTCGCAGCATTTTGGCAAGCAAACATCGGCGTAAATATGGCGTATAGCGAGATCTGGAGTAATCAGGACACGGGATACGCAAAAAATCTCCTTGGAACGAGTGGTTCTGCTTGTCTCCTTTGGACATTGGGGCTCGGTCACTACCTGGCATTTGATTTGCTCAAATGAGCGGTTTGTCTTCCTGGTGTATTGCAGGATTTCTTTTTTGTTAGGACTCTTGGGGAAGAAAGAGGACTCCTCTTTCTGGATTTTCTCTGGAGATGTTCGGGACTCGTTCGGTGTGGTAGACACCTGTATTGCGGACGACAAAAAGCTCAAAACTCAAACTTTCAACTTTCCTACTCCCAACGATAGCTCAAAGACTGGGTAGTTTCCTTCTCCATTGTCTCCTCCCTCCCTTTTCATTTCCTTTATATTGTTTAGTGTGGTGTCTTACTTGTCATATTTCTCTCTTCTGATGGGAGATTGGAGGAGGCTTTTGTCGTTATGAACTGGGGCTGTCAGGGATTTCTTGGCGAATTATAAGAAACTCTTGAAAGGCATCGAAATGAGGCCAAGTATTGCACAATCGGGCAGAGCAGACCAGGTAACATATTTTTTTTTTGTGGTGATCTTGAAGGGAAAAGGAGCATGGAAGCACCGAAAGAAAGAGTGGATCATGACTTGAAGGGGCTTGATGAATTACGACAGCTCGGAAAGCCTCGTGGAACACTTGTTTCTACGATTATGATTGCTCAGAGTCCTTTTCTACTTCTCGAACCGGGTTGAAGTCGTGTCACTTCTGCCCTTGGGATTCACAATCCACCTTTATGTAGAGGAAATGGCTTCATGACGGATCTCCACAAATTTCGTGTTTGAAAGACCTCCTATTGTGCTGCAGTGATCTCAAGAACTATCTGAAGCTACTAACTGTGGACATTTATTTCATCAATCAATGATTGCCGTAGCCACCACCGTGGCAGAGGGTCAGATCAGATTCAATTCCATCAATATCATAAGATTTTACGCTTTCCCATACTCAAACCGCTCTATCTTCTCTAACTCTCGCCACAAGCTAACTTGACACCCTCGATAGCCCCTTTCTCCAATCTCTCGAATCACTCCGCCACTTCCTCCCCACACGCCCTTCTAATCGCGGCGGCGGTCCATTCGGGTTGACTCAAGAATGGGCTATGGCTAGCCTGAATCCTCTCGACGTTGTCCAACTGGCAGCCATTGGCCTTGGCATACTCGATCATAGCATCCTGGGCCGTGACGGGGATGGCGGCGTCGTCCTCGCACACGAGGTAGGTGCACGGCACGAACTTCCAGGCGGGATTGGGTCCGACTGGGTTGAAGAAGGTGGCGTACGACTGCGGGCGCAGGGTGGCGGCCGAGAGGTCGGCGAGGGCGGGGTCGACGTCACCATAGAAGGTGGGGTGCGGGGTTCGGGGGAGGAGCGTGTTGTTGCTCTGGAATTCGGGGGAGAAAAGTTGCTGGTGTTAGTCGAGGGAGGGAGGTTGCGCATCGTCTTTTCGGGGGGCGGGGGGCTTTGATTGATGTATATAGTGCGGGTCGGGGTTTGCACACACATACCTCGTCCACGTCGAACCATGGCAAGGGCTTGCCGCCGACGTAGTCCATTAGGCACGCACCCTCCTCGGCTAGGAACGCGGCGAGGAAGATGAGCCGTACGACTCCGCCGCCGCGGCTCGCCTTGTCGAGCCCCTTGATGGCGTCTTGGGTGGGAAGTCCGCCGTACGAGTGCATCACGACGACGACGTCGTTGTTGTCGGGGCCGATGGCGGCTTCGATGGTGCTGCGGATGGCCGCCACGTCCGGGCGCCAGTCCGTGAGCGGCGGGGAGGCGTTGACGGAAGCGAGATCCACGCCATGGACGGTGTAGCCGGCGGCTTCGAGGAGTTCTGTGGTTGGGGCGAAGTGTTTGGGCGTGTGCCAAGCGCCTGGTACAACGACAATGTGGGGTTTTGTGACGGTCATGATGCGCTAGAAAAGAGGTAAACTGGCTTGGAGGGAGCCTTGAGTTGAATGGCAGCGGTTTATATTTCTGAGTAAGAAAGTGGAGAAGATGGTGCAAGAGATCACATTGGGTAACTGCTGTCAAGGGTCCTTATGCCCGCAACCCTATGTTTTCGGCAGATGACACCGGGAGGCGGATAGCCGTCGTCGAGGGAAATAATCTGATGTTATCGTCACTCTTAAAGGGTTTGCTTGGTCGGTCTACGCTTATGGAGGGACCGTCCTCGGCCCAGATGTTCGGTGAGCATAGTCTGCGTGTCCCAATGAGACAGCCGGATTGAATCAGTTGGAGTAATACGTTTTGCTAGCGACCAAGGGGACCCAGGCCTGCGATCGAAGCATGTAGTTGACAGACGCAGAATCGATAAACACTTGGGTGTGGAGTGTGGAAGGTTCACTCAAGCCTCCGAGCTCCGTGGAGGATCTGCAGCAGGCTAGGGCGGGAAACAGCAAAGGCGCAAAGCTAAATGCCTCCGCACTCTAGCACGCGTCGGGAGTTTCGCCCTCTTCCGATACCTACTCTTACTTCGGGTAAGGCATCTGGGGAAATGTGCGGCGGGCGGCGGAGCGGCCACGAGTAATGCGACGGCGCTGACTGAGGCTATGAGGTCATGGTTTCATTCCCCGCCTGCAGTCGCTCACTCCACCCAGCCACATCTGGCCTCGTTTCATCTCCGCCCAAACGCCCCCCTTGCCTATTGTGGCTCCGCCCTGAAGTCCACCGCTCTGTAGCCACAGCGACGCAGTGCCGCCGCGCTGAATCAGGATGCCCAGAAGCCGACTAGCAGGGACAGCGCATCCATCTCTTGTGGGTTCGGTCGCACCAGCTGCCCTGCGTAGCGCCGTTTTCCTTGGCTCCTAGTCGCTGCGGCGGCCAGCGAGGCTTGCTGGTCTAGCCACACACGGGAATGTAGACGAACGGCGGCTAAGCTCTGAAACGGCCCCCCATCATACCTCGTGCTACCACCACGACGGCGCCTCGCAATCACAGCCTGTCGCGCCGTCTCTGATGATTGCGATCTGCGATCTGCCCGAGCCACCTTCCTCTGCCCGACAGATACGCGAGCCTCACATGGCCGCTGCGAGGGCGCCTTGCCATTGCCGCTGCCGCCAGAGCGCGCGACTACCGCAAATGGCAGCAGCATTCCCCAAGCGTCGACGTCATGTGCCTGTGCATCTCGACACCGTTGCGCAGAGTTGTTTTTGGAGCCACCTCGTG
Organism: Lasiodiplodia gonubiensis; assembly: GCA_009829795.1. Lineage (NCBI taxonomy): Eukaryota > Fungi > Ascomycota > Dothideomycetes > Botryosphaeriales > Botryosphaeriaceae > Lasiodiplodia > Lasiodiplodia gonubiensis. The sequence goes on from RHKH01000043.1 coordinate 46,587, forward strand.
CCTCTCATGTTTGCTTCCAACCACCCTCGCGACTCCCCCGCCCAACCACCAACACCTCGTCCACGCTCGAGCCGGCCTTGGGCGCCACTCTCACCCACCCTCCGCGACCCTTCGCCTGTCCGTATGCCGTGAACGCCTCAGCCATGTGCGCCGTTCTACCGCTCCTTACGGCCACTCTGTTCTTGCTTGCCGTCCGCGCCGCCGATACCTGCTACTATCCTGATGGTAGCGTCGCCGACAAGGACATTCCGTGCAGCTCCTCCGGCTCCGCTGCCGCCTGTTGCCCCCAGGGCTGGCAGTGCCGTGATGATGGCATCTGCCACTTCGATGAAAAGGACTGGATCACCCGATATACCTGCACCGATCGATCCTGGGATTCTGCCGCCTGTCCGCAGTATTGCCTCGGCGGTATGTCGAAGCAAACATCTCGAGACTGCGGTGCTGATCTGAGATAGGCACCCCGAACGGCACTGATGTTGGCAATGTCGCCCTGCTTGAGTGTAGCAACAATCAGTACTGTTGCAACGGTGACAGGAGCGGGTAAGTGCCCGCTTTGCGCTGCGCTTTCGTGCACCGATGATGGCTGATCCAAGGTAGCAACTGCTGTAAGGACAAGGCTGTATCGTTGTTCGCAATATCTCCCGGTACGTGCGCGTGAAAATTTGTCCCCAGCATCTCTAAATAAGGTTCATCAACTGATCATGGACCGCCAATGGCTACAGGCGACGATCCAACCGGCATGGGATCCGTAACTGCGACTAGCCCTGCATCTGCAACTAGCCCTGCATCTGAAACCAGCCCTGCACCTACATCCACATCGAAACCGGTATCCACACGTGCTGATCCCTCCACCTCGTCTTCACCGAAAGAAACATCCCAGTCCTCTGCTGCACTTGCGACCACAGTAATCACTTCTGTCGTCGGCAATCCCACCAATGGCGCCGCTTCGACCGTATATCTCACAAGAACTGCAGCGGCTTCGGCAGCAACATCTTCAAGCGCAGGTGCATCATCTTCATCATCCTCCAACAACAGCGTTATCGTCGGCTGCGCTGTCGGCATTCCACTTTCGGCCGCAGTTCTTGCTATTGTCACCCTCCTTCTTTTCCGCAGACGTCGCCGACGGAGACGAGATTATAGTAATAACAGCCTCCTTCCACGCCTTGCCACCATTCCCGAAGAACACGAAAAAGGACCGCGCATTTCCGAACTGGACGGGTATCCTCGCGCCACCGGTGGTAGTATAGCGCCGCATCGCACGGATGGTGTTTCCGAGTACTATCCTGTCAAAGGCAGTAGAGGCCATACTCGCCCGGCCAGTGAAATCGACGGCACACCGAGAGAAAAGCCACCCTCCGAGTTAGAATCCCCTAGGAACTCGAGATTGCCACCTGCGGAATTGGATGCCATTGACACAAGGACGGGCGGGGGTTATTTCAGGATATTACCTGCGGTAGGAGGAACTGCAGGAAGTAGCCCGGACCCAAGCAGGGGATATGCGGTAGGGGGTGTTGCACCGCCTGGAGGATTGAGAATCGTGAATGCTGTGGAGGGTGAGCTAGACAGCGAGGCCGAAGGGGAGGGAGAAGGAAGGACGGGGTCTGCCGGATGCGCCAGGAGTTCAGAGATGCGGGTTGAAAGCCCGCCACCGGTGTATCAGAGTCCGAGGACATGGAGGCAAGCTAGGGGAAGCTTACCAGGAGAAAGCAGTAACGGTGCAGCAGACGGATCGCCGGAGAGTCTCGATAGCCCCGTCAGCCCGCTGCAGGGCCATGGTTGGAGAAGATAACCCACCACTATATAATGGAGGGCGGAGGATTTACGGACAAGCTGAGGGTAACGGAACACATTTCTGGGTAACAGGGTTGCTTTCGGGCGCATCAACAACCGAGCGGTGGAGAACTGCCTACGGGCGGTTTTCATTCGTTTCTAAAGGGACTGTCCTTTTTACTTTGGAGCTTTCTCGCTTGCTGACCACTTTCTGCATGGCAACTGCGAGAGAGCTCTTTTCTTCTCTTCTTCTCTTCTCTTTCTCTTTTAAGCAGTTCAGCATAGCGGTGGCAGGACTTCACCTTACGAATAATAGAAATAAGTTTAACTGGTGAGTAGACTCATTGAGCATTGCTACAGTTCCTTCAGGAGTAGCCAGTTGAATAGCCGACTAGACATATTTCATGCCTAAGAAAAAGGCATAGGTTTTGGAGCTTCGTAGGATGAGAAATCTTCTTTCCATCGCGATAATATTTTCAGCCGACGCGGTGCCAATCGTAAAGAACATTACAGGCAGATTCGCTGGTTCGCAAAACGTGATTTCGAATACGCTCATGCGTTTCTTGTGGTATATTCAACTTTTCGTCAAGTCCCGCCCTCCAACCCCAGGTAAATGGCTTACCAATTACAAGAAATCCACAACTCGTTCCCACCCCGATTCGCCTACTCTTCTGAATTCTACCCCTTCACCAAAGTACCCTGCATCACTCCAAGCATTCATCGTCTGACCATCATAGGGGCCGTGTCTCTCGCCACCATCCCTGGCATCGGACCACCTGTATTCCCACATTTTGGTTTCCCCTTCATCCACGGCCTCATCCTCCTTTGGGGGTTCTACCCAATCATCGCCCGTTTCGCGCTTGTACTGTCGTATCAGCATTTCGCGCTCCTGCTCGTAAACTTCTGTCTGGCCGCGCGTGAGCAGCTGGTCGGCCGCACCGGTGAGAGCTTCAACAGCCTCGCGGCGGCGCTTCTCCGCTGGGTCTTCTTCCTTGTGGGCCTGGTCGACGTCCATTGCTTCGCCATTCTCCGCGCCACCGTTGGCTTTCCGCTTGTTCTTCTGCCACTTGGGCTTCGGCTTCTCCTTCTTCTTGCCGGTTCCGAGGCGTGCGAGGGCTTCCAGGACGGTCTCGCCGCGCTCCAGTCGGATGATGAGGGTTGCGAGGATTTCACTGGTGAGCACCTGGTCGTCTGCGATGGCGCGCTTGCGGCGCTCCTCCTCGCGCTTCTCCTCCGCTTCCTTTGCCTTTTTCATGTCCTTCTTCGACAGGCCTTCCAGCCATGTGTCGTGTACGGCATCTGGGTCATTCGCCTTGCGGACATAATTTCCTTGGTCGTCGAATCGACCCTCCTCGTTTTCCTGCTTCATGTTGAAAGCGTCGAGCTTTGGTGCGTGCTTCTTCTTGGAGCCGGCGCCAAGCTCTTCGTCCATGTCGCTGTCCACGCGGTCGCGCTCCTCGTCGCCGCCGCTCTCACTGGTGCTATCCTCATCGTCGTCATCTTTCGCCTTGCCCTTGCCCTTGTTGTCCATCGAGAAGTCCGCCGACACGTGCCCGCCCGACTTGCTGTCCGCGACCTGTCCCTCTATCTGGTCCTCCTCCAAAAACGTGACGCTCTTCTTCTTGCCCTTGCCCTCACGGTTGAGCTCCTCATCCTCATCGCCGTCCTTGAAGTCCTCCTCCAAATCGGCAAACATGTCGGCCTCGTCCTCATCCTTGCTCCCCTGCTCCGCCGCTTTCGCCTGGCGCGCCTTCTCCTCAGCGCGGGCGTCGAAGTTCTCCTCGCTCGAGTCGGAGTCGTAGCCGTCGATCTTGACGGCGTTGCGCTTCACCTGCCGCTGCGCCTTGCCGATCTCATCGGCTTCGAGGATGGCATCGTCCTCGGGCGCGTCGGCGGCTAGCGTCGATGGGTTGCGATAGTCGAAGCGTGGCTTCTTGTTCGAGGCGTCGGAAGCTCCCGCCCCGCCGTCGGGGAATGGCAGGTCCGGGGCGCGTTTGGGGCGTGAGGCGGACATTTCTGGCTGGGGTGGATTGTTTGTTTTGGGGGGCAATTGAAGGCGGATTTGCAGCGGCAAGCTATCTGTGCGGAAGGGCTTTCGAGGCGACGAATGGCGAAATATAGCGACCGGGTGCCAGGTGTACAATATAAGGCGGGGTTGGTGCTAGAATGTTGCTAAGAGACGGAAGGCTGAGAGGTTGCGCGCGGCTTTTCGCGAGCGGAGCGGGCGGGCGTCGTCGCCTGCGTCATTCCCGGAAGCTCCAGCACAGCTCACCCACGGCTCGTTCATCGTCAGAACTGCAATCGCCGCCGACAGCTCAACCTCGCACGCCATCCCGCCGCAGACACCTCGCACATTTAACCGCGGCCCTCAGATACATTCACACTCCACTATCACCTGCTCAAGGAGTATTTAACCGCCATCATGGTGTGTACTGTCTTCTCGCCGCCTCCATCGATCACTTCCTCCCACTAACATTACGCCCGCACTCCAGTTCGGCGGCAACTACTACGACAACGACGACCCGATGGCCATGTACCAGGCGGCCGTGGGCATGCGCGGCGGCCAGCCCCGGCGCTTCGACGAGTACTTCCGCTGCTACCCTATCGTCATGATGCCCGGCCCCGAGCGTGAAGAAGCCAACCACGGCGGCAAGGTCTTCATGCCGCCCTCGGCCCTCGACAAGCTGACCCGCCTACACATCACGTACCCTATGCTCTTCGAATTGATCAACGGCACTGCCCAGAAGCGGACGCACGCGGGTGTGCTAGAGTTCACTGCTGAGGAGGGCAAGATATATCTACCGTACTGGGTGCGTACCTACAATATTCTGGAGGGATATGGCCTATTTTTGCAGGGGAAATAATAAGGATGCAGTCTGGCTAACTTGGTCCAGCTCATGCAAACGCTCGAGATGGAGCCAGGCGACCTAATCCAAGTCAAGTCGACAGACCTGCCACTGGGCAACTTCATCAAGCTGCAGCCTCAGTCTCCCGAGTTTCTCGACATCTCAGACCCGAAGGCCGTGCTGGAGCAGGCGTTCCGCAACTTCTCGTGCCTGACGCTCGGCGACATCTTCACCTTCGCCTACAACGACCAAGTCTACAGTATCGCCGTGCTCGAGGTCAAGCCCGACAAGGACTCGCACGCCATCTGCACGCTGGAGACGGACCTGTCGGTCGACTTCGCGCCGCCCGTGGGGTACGAGGAGCCGCCGCGAGCCAAGGCCGCCAGCGGAACCAGCACACCGCGCAGCGTCGCTAGCGGCGCTGTTGCTGGCGGCGGCGTGCTGCCGGGCGGCACGCTGCACCCGCACGGCACCATGGCGCAGGCCATCAACTACGCGGCCATCGCGCCCGCCGCCACGACGGCCGCCGCCGGCGCCAAGGCCGTCTCGTCCAACTTCCTGTCGGGCGGCCACAAGCTCTCGTCGTCGAAGCGCGGCAGCAAGGCGCCCACGCCCAAGCCCTCGACGCCCGTCGCCGGCGCCTCCGCCAACAGCAACCCCGCCGTCGCACCGCCCGCTACCGTCCGCCGCAGCAACGCCAACGGCCCGCAGCCGCTGCGTCTGCCGCCTGGCAAGCTGTTCTTCGGCTACGAGATCAAGCCCGTCAAGGGCAAAGGCGCAGCGGCGGGAGACGGCGACGATGACGACAAGCCGCATTTCCAGGGTCAAGGACAGACGTTGAGAGGCAAGAAGAAGACCTGAAGGGGAAGCAAAGACTTGGACGTACTGGAGTTTTTCACAATGGCCCCCCTTAGACTTTTGCTGGTAAGGGCCAGGGTGCCTCTTTTTTGATTTTTTGCTTTTCATTTCCGATGATAATCCTCACGCGTTGCATGACCGATGGCATAGTTCGAGCATCTGGTGGGAACTCGTAGCCGCTCCATTTTCTTTCCAGTCTTGGTGGATGCTCTGGTGACGGAAGTGCTTCGAAAGTGACCGGACACTGGAGGGAACGATGAACGGGGCTGATGGAGGACAGGTGGCATCTGGGGAGCAATCCCGTGAAAAGGAGATAGAAATGACTACTTGGCGAAGGGGTCAGGGGCGGGCGTCACGGAGTAGCTGGTTCCAAATCTCAAAGCATGCTATCCTTCTTCCCACCCTTTTCATGGCCGCCTTCTACACTTCTGATGCCTGAAACGAGGCTATACAGGCATACATCTGGGGATGAGCAGATCGCGGCGGAGGCTGCGTCGGACGCCTTGGCGGCAGCTGAGATTGGTCCGTTGCTGTTGTCGTGAGTGCCAAGCAAATCTGAGCAGTGCGATGACTCGTCGTTGGACTGGGCTTTTGGTCTCTCAATTCGATATCACCCCGCACTAGCTTCATCCGGAGCTACATTTTCTTTCTCTCCCTCTCTTGCGAATCACTAGAGCTAAGCAAAACGGAGCATATATCCGATGTCTCCATGTGTATAATGCTCTACATTTCTTACTATCACCTACGTATTGGTATGCGAAGACACGTGCTTAGTCCGCTTGTTCCAACTTCGCAGTTGGTCGGTTCCGAGTGGCTTCTCCTAATGATAGGGAACCATGTTGATTCCTCGTCTCGTGTAGAAATTCACTTTTAACTTGGAAGGGGCTTGTGCCCTTGTTGCAATCCCATACTCCCTTCTATAACCCCCTGCTTACAAAGTCTGTACATAAACTAGCATGCAGCGCGGCAAGCTCTACATAGAAATTTGCATGTTCAAAGCATAGAGAGATGATCCTTTGCATTGCTCTGCATACTCTACATAGCCTACTAACCACAACATTCCAAAAAGTCATACTGTCCTCAACCATACCTAGTGGAGCAGATTAGAAGGGGAGAAAGGGACCAATACCGCACCGAAAACAACAAAGCCGCCAGCTACCCTCCACAACCAACCCCATCACCATGTACCATTAACGAATGGCCCAACAATGCGGGCTCACATAACAGAGGTCGCCAGGAAAAAAAAAAAAAAAAAAAAAAGGCCAAC